>PVJO010000909.1:0-199470 GCA_004026905.1 Hystrix cristata
AACAGGGGAAAAAGAGGGGAAAGGGAAAATATGGAAAATGATGAATGAACCTGCTGTAAATAGGGAGGGAGGGTGCAGAGGGGAGGGGGGGAGAGGGGGGAGAACCAAGATATATCATGTATAGGTACAGAATTAATGTAATGAATGTGACCATTGTATGTAGAATGTACCAATACATGTTCTTGGTTTAAAATAAAATAAAATTAAAAAAAAATAAAAAATAAAGTACTGTTCCTAGCTGGACATGGGGCATGCCTGTATTCCCAGCATTCTGGGAGGTTGAGGCAGGAGAACTGCAAGTTTGAGACTATTCTAGGCAATTTAGCAACTTACCAAGACCTTGTCTCAAAATAAAAAGGGCTGATTATATAGCTCAGTGCAAAGGCCCTGAATTCAATATCCAGTACTGGGGGGGGGGAGAGCTATTCCTAATGTAGTCCCATCCACCTCATCGACCTCATCTCTTCCATTCACAGTATATAACATCTGTATATATATAAGATTTCCTCCTAGTATATAAAATCAATGAGGGAGGAAATTTTGCTTATTTCCTTCATATTTGTGTTTCCAGACCTTACAACAGTCCCTGACACACTGAAAAAATACGTTGGCTGAATGAGTGAATGTAAGCTCCAGCAAGTAAAATGTTGCCTGTAACACACATTTTCACTGGGTATTTCTAAACATAATGATCAATTCTAAAAAGTCATCATTCCAAACCTTTCTTAACACAGAAAGAGATATTTCTTGCTGCTATTTTCTTCTTCTTCTTTGAAAAGCAGTTTTTCTTCTGGTCTGCATATTCCTTGTGTAGACAGTTGGCAATTATGGTTGGTTTCTAGAAGAGATGACAGAATGATTTTTGCCTCTTAAATTTCTGAGAATTTATGATCCTATGTTCTTTGTACTGGAGCCCGTCAAGACCTATGTCATAACACATATTTTGAGTCTGGGGCAATCCATGTTGTTTGTTACAAATACTATGTTCATTCATTAGCACAAACAGTATCTTTTGTATCTAAATAGACTGACAAAACTGCGTAGTTTCATGGAATCCAGTTTGTGTCTAAACTCATGGAAACATAACATCAGAGTCAAATAAATGAATAATTCTTAAAATCTTAATATCTATTTATTGTTCTATAATAAATCTTACTTTAAATTCTTTAAATCATGAAGTATTAGTTTTTAAATTACAGCACTAATTTATGAAGCCTCATTTTGTCAAAAGTAGAATGAAAACATTATGTTTTGTGTTCTCTTAGCTTCCAGGACACTCCAGAGAAATGCCTACCCACTTAAATATTAAAAATATTTAAGCTTTCAAAATGAAAACGAGACTACCCATTTAAATATTAAAAATATTTAAGCTTTCAAAATGAAAATGAGACTATCAAACTCTATTCATGACAATTCTTGTCTATTTCCAACAACATCTATTCTATCACTTGCTGTTCTACCTCATCTAAGTTTGATGTGGTCAGAGAAATTGATGTTCTTATTCTTTCTGCTTGAATGTCTTCATCTTCATCTCCAGGTTCTTCTAGATTTGGTCGAGCATCTTGACTTCGGGGAAAAATTCTGCAGAGAAAATGAATTAAATTCATTTTCCAGTTGTCAAAAATCTACTGAGGAGTTGGTATCCCTGTGATTTTACCATTGTCCTTTCTCTCAATAGTCTGGTGGTGATTATGATTCTGTCCATGGTGCTCCTGTTTTTGCTGAGAACTCGCACCTTGCTAAGCAGAATCCCCTTCTTGGTGTTGCTGCCCTTATTCCAGTAAGCATCTTTGATTATTTCAAATTTATCAGCAAATGCTATCCTTCCTCTTGAAAATTAAAGTTCATCTTTTTTCCTTTTCTCAATCTGAACTATGCCACTAAATCAACTCCACCCCAACTCCTCTATTCAGGGATATTTACTATCTTGGATGAAACAATGGCATACTTGGATACTCATTACAATTTCTGAGAAACTAAAGTCTCTCTCAGCTGCTTAGTAGAAGAACTCTCCCTTAGGAGTCCTATTTTTTGTCTCTAAACCATAAATCTGCAGATAATTATACTGCTTATATTGTAAATAGAAATCTATATTAACAAGCTGACTGTACAGGTACCACCTAGGAATATTCAAATATGATATTAAATGCGAAATTAAATTTATCCTAACCTGAAAAAAGGGTCCCTCCGTATTACTTTCTTTCCACATTTCAGTTCCATGCATCTTAGAACAAAAATGAAGAGCAAAGCCTGAAAGTAAGGCTAGAAGCAAAGAAAAAAGTTTCATTCAGATATATAGTTCATAAATACAACTTGAACATTTGCAGGAAATTGGTAATGTTTTGTCTTCAGGTAACATACTAATAAATTCTTATGAGTTGGGTATTAAATCTAGCTATACAGTTCCAATCCACTTAAGTAAACCTGTCTCTTTCTTTTGCTCATACTCATATTCAACCTGTCAGTAAATATTATCTACTCCATCTTCAAAATTACCTAAAACTCAACTACTCCTCATTCTACTATGTTACACCACCTAAATCCAGGTCATTATTATTTCTCACCTAGATTAGTGTAACACATTCCCACCTGGTCTTCCTCTGCTCCTCTTGCCTTAGAAATGAATCCTCATCACAGCAGCCAGAGCTATTCTTTGAACATTGACACCTGATCAGATTCTGCTGCTTAACAGAGTGGCTTCTCCATCCCTTGAATCAGCATCAGAGTCCTTAACATGACCCAGAACACGCTGTGTAGCACCTCTCCCATTACCCCATTACCTCATGTCACCTGATTACTTCTGTAACCCTCTTTCCTTTTACTCTTCCTCTTGCTCACCCTGCGAAAATCACAATGGCCTCCTGGATGACCTTGGAATATGCCCTGGTCATCATTACCATCTCTTTGCAAACTGTTCTTCTCCAAGCCTTTCTATCTCCCATCTAATGCAGTATGTATTATTTATTTAGCTACTTCCACTGGTGAATTCTGGACTTACATTCTACTGCTGCTTAAAAAGTGTGTCTAGGGTTTAAAAGCATGTCTTTTGATATATTTAAAGCACTGTCAAAGATGGCACACCTTAAACAAGAAAGATAAAATCATTATCATAAAAGATAGCTATCCAAAAGGATACATAGTAAAATAGAAAGTCCTCTTACTATCAGGCATACTAGAAGATCAACTCCACTCAGGTCAAAATTTAGTTCTTCAAATTCTCTGTAATGCTTATGGGCTCTCTGAAAAGAACAAAAAAGAAGGCTAAATGAAAATTAATTGGCTTTATAATTTACATATAATAATATGAAATTTCCCATATGGACTATTTCCCTGGCTAAGCTCAACTCCTTTGTGAATGCTGGTGACAAATTCTCTACAAAGAAGGGAAACTTTCCACTCAATTCTTACTATTCCTCAACAAGCAAGTAACCTGTGTCTGTTCCTCTCTTCCATTTTTAAATGTATTTTGTTTTAAAATCAAAAATCTTTGCTGAAAGCCCATTGAAAGCACTGCAGAGAGAGGTGCTGTTATTTGGAAAAACTTGCATGAGTACAAATATTTCTCCTGCGTTCCACACAAGCCTGTTCTAACCGCTATGGCGACTATTTCTCATCATAAGTAGTTCCATCATGTTATTCTTTCTTCATCGACTCATTCAAAATGTCACTCATTCCTCCTAAATTACATGTACAGGTTGAAATTAATTCATTTAACTTATGCCAGGCTACTTGTATTTTAGAGGGAAAATTCTTTAAGCAAAGGGATGTTTACAATCAAGAATTCCAGTTATTGCTCAGCCAGCGGAAAAATATTTTTGCAAACAGAAGACTTTCCCAGCTCTCCAAGAACACAATTAATGAAGCCCTCCTTACTTTCTTCAAAACCATTTCAGAGTGCCAAGAGTGTACTCTTGACCAAACTGTTCTGCCTTGGCCTCCTGGAGCATTTCTCTCCACTTAGATCACACTCCGCTGCTTGAATACTTCAGGGTCTTTTCTGCTTCAGCACCTTTGCTTCCCCTCTGCAAATCATGCTTTCCTCCCGTCTCACTCTCCCACTGATTAATTCTTACTCATCCTTTAGGATGTATTTAAATGTCACTCTCCAGGAACGCTCTGGTTCTCTGGAGTGTACGGACTATGCTTTGTATGTTCTCCCTTGGCACTTTGCCCTCTTTGGCCTCCTCTGTAACCTTAGTTTCTGTTTTTTTATTTTTTTGGTTTTTTTTCCCCAGACAGGGGATTTAACCCAAAGCCTTCCTGCTAAGCTACATCCCCAGCCCTTTTTTAAAAAATTATTTTATTTTGAGTCAGGGTCTGACTTAGGGTCTAAGTTGCCCAGGCTGAACTGGAAATTGTGACCCTCCTGCCTCAGGCTCCAAGTGTTGGGATTACAAGTGTGTCCCACTACGCAGTGCTTTTTTGTAACCTTTAAGCTCTTTGTATTAACTTGCTTGAGGTTGAGCTGTGTCTCTTCTAAGTTCTATGAAAGGAAGTACTGTGCTGTCTTCAGGTATCCCTAATTATTATTACAGGTCTAACACAGAACAGTGTTTTATATATATTTTGAATGAGTGAACAGCATTGTACATGAGTTTATCCTCACAGTGGGTGATGAATACTGACTGAACTAGAAAGCTCTGTCAATCTGCTATTAGATTTAAATAGCATTTGACATTATATTTTGCAGCATGCATAGGGCAAAGCGTTACAAACAGATTTATTGAGGTACAGTTTTCATTCCATAAAATTTACTAATTTTAAAGGTACAATTTAGAACATTTTGTAGGTTTATAGAGCTGTGCAAATATCACAATTCAATTTTAAAACATTTTAATCATCGCAAAGAAATCATTATTTTCATTTGCCATCACTGTCTATCTCCATAGGTCCGGGTGAAACACTTCGGTAGGCTACATACTCAGTAAAAATGACACAGCTGTTGATCTTACCTCTGCCAAAAAGATTAGAAATGCACCCAAGGTAGATAAAGGAACAAAGACTATGCTGGAGATTATTGTAGTTAGGTGGAAGTAATTGAATACCAAGAAGTCGAGCACGATGGTCAAGACCTACAAGGCAAGTCCAAATATTTTGTATTAGATGTGCTCAGGTCACTGATAAGTGAGAAAACATTTAAGGTGGAGGTAGTCTTCTCTTGCATATCAGTTTCCCCACATGCGTATGTACCCTCATCGACATCACAATTTCCTCTTTCAGAAAGAAAAAGGGAGGAGTTTTTGTTAAAATGAATGTTCATAATCTTTAGCTTCCCAACAGAAAAATTCCTTTAAAAAAATTTTAGCAGGTATTAGTTGTACAAATTAATGTGTTTGTTGTGACTTCAACCTCTCCACCCTCATCCCATGCTGAGTATTGAAACCAAGGTCGCTTGCATGTTGATCTACACCCCTAGTCAGTGTGATATTTTAACACATGCATACAGCAGCAATAAACATTTCCCTCTCCCTGTCATTTATGTTGGAGTTTTTTAATTCCTCCTTCTAGATCTTCATAAAATCATGATAGGTTATTGTGAACTACAGCTATTCCACTGTGCTATGGAACACCAGAAATTATTTTTTTATCTCTGTTTTAGCAACTGTATCTAATCTTCTTTTATATTCCCTCCTTCCCTATCCTTCCTGACCTCCATAATCACCATTCTTCATTGAGATCAAATTTTTAAGCTTTCATATATAAGAAAGCACCTGTGAGGCTTGTATCTCTGGGTCTGGCTTATTTCACTCAATATAATGTCCTATAGTTCCTTCCAGACTGGATTTTATTCTTCTTATGGCTAATAATATTCTTGTGTGTGTGTGTGTGTGTGTGTGTCACATTTTATCTATGCATTCATTTGTTCATGGACACCTAAGTTGATTCAATGTTTTTAGCTAGGGCTGGGGATTTATCTCAGTGGTTAGAGTGCTTGTTTAGCAAGCACAAGGTCTTGAGTTTGATCCCCAGTACCAAAAAAAAAACCCATACATATATATATACATATGTACATATATATACACACACATATATATACATATATACATATATTTATATATTTAGCTATTGTGAATAGTGTTGCAATAAATATGGGAGTGCAGAAATCTGTTTATTATGCTGACTTTCTTTCTTTTGAAAATATATCCAGAAGTGGGATATCTGGATTATTTGGTAGATTGATTTTTAGTTTTTTGAGGAACCTCTGTACCATGCTCTAGTATGGTTGTATTACATTCCCATGAACAGTGCATGAGATTTCCTTTCACGCTGCATCTTTGCTAGCATTTGCTATTTTTTCATTTTTGATAAAATAGTCATTCTGACTGAAGTGAGATGATGTAATAGTTTTGACTTGCATTTCCCTAACAGCTAATGATATCGAGCATTTTAAAAATATTGATTTTGTCCATTCGTACTTCTTATTTTGAGAAGTATGTATTTAGAGCATTTGCCCATTTTATTTGGATTATTTGTTTTTTTGTTAATTTTTTTTCAGTTCTTTACATAGTCTGGATATTAAATGTTTGTCTTTTTGGATATGATCCCCAAAGCAAAAATAGGCAAATGGGATTATATCAAACTAAGAAACTTCTGCACAGCAAAGGAAATAATAAAAAATGAAGAGATAGCCTACAAAACGGAGAAAATATCTGCCAACTGCTAATACCTACTAGATGAAAATACTGGAGATTAAGATGAAAGCTAACATGACCAGATAGATTTCTTAAGTGCATTAAGTTCAATACAAGATAATAAGATAAAGGGAGGAATTACCTTTCTAAAGTCAAGATAACAACATAATTAGTACAACCGGAGTCTGTGTAGGTTGAAAGTTACATGGGCAGTTATTAAAAAAAATCCATAGTACCATATCATCTCTCACCTAGACTACTATAAAGCTTTGTTACTGTCTTGCCTACTTCCTTTCTTCCCACTTCCAAATAAATGATTTTCTGAGATTGTGCATTTTCTTTCTAATTTTATAATACCAGTAAATGAGGTGAAAGGGATAAATATGATGTTTTATTTTTTGTTATGCATCAATTTATCAGTCTACAAGTATGTACTGAACACTATATTAAACCTTTGCCAAATCTAATGAATGTCTTAATTATAACAAAAATAGTAAGAATTATAACTGCTATATTCACTGAATATTACATAGATTCCAGGAATTAAGAAACCATGAATTATTTACTTGACTCTTCATAACAACTCTATAATGTAGTAAATGCTATCTTTCTTTTTATATATGAGAAATTAATGGTTCGTAAAAGTTAGATAATATTCTCAAGATCATACAGTGAATGACAAAACTGTAACTCAAGGTCAGTGTTTTTATTTTTTCTTAGTCTTTATGTTAGTCTTACATTTAAGTTTTCATTAAAAAACAATTGGCAATAAAACCAAATATCTCATAGGTAAGTATTAAATAAGAGCATAATAAGCATTTTAGATGGCAAATCCAGTGGACATTTCTACTTTTATAATTTTTACAATTTCTCTACCAAGACATTGCACAATTGCCCACAGATACACATATCTCTTTGCTTAGTTTCCAAGACATCTACCTTCTCTTTTTAACCAACCCCTTAATTCTGATAACTCTAAGTCCTTAGTTAACTCCTATTATTCTACTAGGCCTCCAAGTTCCCACTTCTGTGCCTATTTTTCCCACCTTCTTTCTTATACACTGGAACAAGAGAGGATTCCAAACACTGAGGGCATCAAAAGATACTCAATGGATCAGTGTGCTAGGATGTGCCACTAGACCATTACCACTGAGCATAATATACTGAAAAAGTCCTTTCTTGTCAGGTAGAAGTCTAGGATATCCATGAAGCGCCATGTTCTTGAGGACACAAGATTTCATGGGACTTTATAAACAAATGAAACTGTTGATTGTGGCTTCACTCAATTACAGAGAGACATTAGCCTTCCAAATATATCTCAGATCACAAGAGGACAACAGCACTGAATGTCAACATATGATGCCATCTGACATATGATTCCATGAGGAATAAAAAAATTACCTTAATGCTAAAACTAGCATGCATGATGAAAGATAAATTCTCACAAACATATATTCAATACATATCTACGATGGAATTGGAAGTTATTTGCATGAGACAAATTATAAAGTTTACTACTAACTTCTTGAAGTTTTTGTGATGATGTATAATTTCAGAAACTTTTACCCTACTAAAATCAAGATCAGCCTACTAAAATCAAGATTAGCCCAGAAAGACAGAGGGCTGCGTCATAGTTCTATCACTGTTGAATATCTGCTCATCTGAGATGCTGACAGCTCTAAACACACTGGGAAAAGTTGTGAACATAAGGTAAAACAGCACTGATTTTTCACTTGACACACTGCAAAACTGTTTATCTAGATCTACATTTGTCCCAGTCTGAAATGATTTCTCACTAAAGTCAACACAAAGACAAAAAGTCTACAAATAAAAAGGAACCATAATCCTATACTGCCAGTTATTTAGGATTAAAAAATAATTAGCTGAATCTGCATCAAAATGGCATTCAACAGAGCATCTCCAGCATCGTGAAGGCTGCTTAATAACATAATTGTCAACAGCCATATTGGTCATTGGCCCTGATATTGCTTGATTATCAGTGCCAAGAATTTATTCAGCGTTACACCTACTGCAAACACAAACAATAGACAAGAATTCTTCAACTTTGATAGACATATTCAAGAGTGCTGGCTGAAAAGAAACCACATGAGTATCAGAGTAAGATTGTCCTTCCTGACATCTGTTCAGAATATCCAATATCTCTGATGACAGTGGACAATGGCAGTAAGTCTACTGAGTGAACAAAGACTTTCCTCTAGAACATACATGGATGAAAAGACCTCTGATGTACAAAATCTTTAAGGCCAGCCTCAAAGCAGTCTTCCAAGAGAGGTAATGCTGCAGTTCTTTCTGTAGTTTCTGTACTTGGGCTTCAGTGTATTGATAATGGTAAAAGAGATAGCAATAAACACCACTTGTTGACTACAAAGAAACGCAATTTGGAGAAGTCAAATTAAGGTTTTGTCCAATGAGAAGGAACAGCTACTTGCTGGCCAGAAGTATCTAAGGCTGATTTTTCTATAGAAGTTCTGTGGTGTCAAATGTACTTTCTTACAGATGATCTTAGACTGGGTTTCTCTCATGGTTTCAAAACTCCCATGCCAAATATTAGGAAATATGTTCCAGATAGACATTCAACCACTACTTGAATCTATCAGCTTAAAGGTAGACTGAAATGCAGAACCCTGGGAACTCTGGGTCTACAGTGTTTCAGTAAATATTTCTAGCAAAGTTTTCCATAATCTTGGACAAGCCCTTTGATTTCATATATATTTGTTAATAAGTTCTCTGACAGTTATAAAACATCTTTGATATCTGAAACTTTAGCAGCTTAAGGTTCCTTTTTAGAGCACTACAGAAAGGGATTGAACTTTCAACTCTTAAGAAACCAGTTTTCATTCTAGTGTTACCAGGGAGCCCTACATTCTAAATGATCCATAAACTCTACATTTTAAATTTCAACTCCTCTATGAAGTTCTCTATGAACTCTGTTCTAACAGTTGTGCCTGAATTATTCAGGAATGTCACTGACTTGTTAACATGAATTATATTTTCTTCTTTTCTTGACAGTGTGATTTTAAAGTAAGGTTTCGAATATCCCTTATGAAAAATGTTTGGAGCCAGAAATGTTTTGGACTTCAGATATGTCTGGATTTTAGAATGTTTGTATATACTTAATGAGATACTTTGGGATGGGATGTAAGTCAAAATGCATAATGCATTTATGTTTCATACATACTTTGTATAAATTATTAGAGTTGCTCCCTTGAGAATGATGAATAAATTGTGTTGGACATCCTGCATTTTGACTGCAACCCATCAAATGAGGTTAAGGGTGGAATTTTCTACTTGTAGTATCATGTCAACTTTCAAAAATGTTTGGATTTGGAGCATTTTGGATTTTCTGATACAATCTGTATTATTAATTTTTCTTGCTGCTCAGAATAGATGCGATTATATTTAACAGTATATTGAAAGTTTAAAAACTCTCTATTAAGTGTGTATATTTGTGTGTGTGTTCATACTTACAATATAGAAGCAAAATGACCAGAGGCCACTATTTTTTCTCCTCTTGCGAAAAATAAATGATATTACGTATGTCGAGAAGATAAGAGAAACTGCATAACCCAAAGAAGTAGTAACCTGAACATAACACAAATAATATCACAGTCAAAAAATGAAATAGTAATGTTAAAATTTATTATGAATTATTTTATGAAATTTGGTCTACGTAATATGTTACTTACCACAGCAAATACAATTCGACTTGTAATATAAATGCCTGTCATTTTTGTTAGGCAAACAATTAAATACATCAAGAGGAGAATTAAATTGAAGAGATTAATATCAACCACTGCCTGCCCAAACCAGTAAGCAGAAGGGTAGAGGCCTGAAATCCATAGTTGAGACTTGGCCTTCTTCTGATGAGTAAACACAAGAAACAGATAGATTTAATTAAAATGCAAATCCGAAGTAAACACATTAGTAGAATTTTTAAGATAAATATGAGCCAATATTCTAACATTTAAAAATCACTATATGTATGTACATATGTATTTTTTATAAACCTGAACTCTACAGATCCAGTTCCATATTTAAAAATGTATATTCTTTTATTTGGTAGATATTATTTATAATACCATTTTAACTCATGAATAATGAATAGAAGAACAGACATAATAATGCTCAAAGTTCCTTCAAAACAAATGTTGTTCTGTGACCTGAAGGACATGTAAATTTTTCTTTTGTCTATACATCTTTTCAGAGAGTTAATGGTTCAGGATGGTGAAAACAGACTTGTCTAATTGTTTTGTCTGGATAATGGTCATAACCAAAAACAAATGCAATGTAAAATTGCAATTTCCAGAGTGCAAAGCTAAGCCAAGTCTTAGACTTGGTCTTCAATATCAATCTCAATGATTTCCTCCTTGTAGTTTGGAAATGATATCGCAAAATTATAATATTTTGTCTTTTAGTTCTGAGAAATCATCTGACTGTTTCTGTAACTTTGCAGTGAAAAGTGTTCTTGCATTTTTAGAAGTTTTCTGACTTATTAGTAGGAAAATGGATGCACCTTGAGACCATAATGTTAAGTGAAATAAAACAGACACATAAGCTTAAATGTCACATGGTTTCTCTTTTATGAGAAATCCAAATTATAAATAAAGAGCAAAATAAAAGAAAGATAATAGAAAGTAGGGAGATAGATTTTTCTCAAATGGGAAGGGAAGCAAGAGATGGAGGGAGGGAGAGGGAGGGGAGGGAAAGGGGATGAAAAAAGGAATTAAAATGTGTTATGTGCATGTACCAATTCCACACAAGGAATGTAGTAAACATTGTGTACTGCAAACATGTACTGATGATAATTTAAAATTTAAACAAAAGACATGTGTACATGAATCGAAAAAGAAACAATGCTTAACTATGCTATTTAAATTAAAACGTATTTAAATGTTTTTCTCAGAGGAAAATGTTTTTAACACACAGCATTAAAAATACAATTACTGAAATCCCTGAAGTTTCTTTTTCTTTTCCTGCCCCTTTTTTCTTACTTTGTAATCACTGACACTGCTCATGGCGATGTAAGGAGAAATGCTGCATACAACAAAAAATAAGAAAGAAAAGCCTTCTGGCAGTCCAGTCCAGACTATGAAGTAGCTCTGAAAATATAAAAGGTACTTTAAACTAATGAATATTTTAAATGAAATACTAACAATTATAAAGAATGTGCTTCCGGAATATTGAAAACTCAAAGTGTGTGTGTATATATATATATATATATATATATATATATATATATATATATACTGCATCAACATCTGTGAGACATAAAATGATTTCTTATTTAATATGAGGCAAAGAGCAAGAAGTCAAAAGTAATTCAGAACCTACTTTTGGGTATATATCCAAAAGATCTGAAAGCATGGCTTTTTTTTTTTTTTTGGTATTGTTTTATATTGTTTGAGACAAGATGTCACTGTTTAGTTCAGGCTGGCCTCAAACTCACAATGTAACCCAGGCCAGCCTTGAATTTGCAGTGATCCCCCTGCCTCAGTCTCCCCAGTGCTGGGATTATAGGCATGTGCCACCACGCCCAGTTTGAAACATAGTTTTGAAGAGCTATCTGCACATCCATGTTTATAACATCAACACTCACAATAGCCAAGAGGTAGAAACAAATCCAATGTCCATCTGTGGATGTATGAACAAACAAAACATGGTATATATACAAACAATAAGATAGCATTCAGTTTTTAGATGGAAGAAAATTCTGTCATATGCTACAACATGGATGAACCTGAAGGACATTGTGCTAAGTGAAATAAACCAATCAAAAAAAGACAAAAATTATATGATTCCACTTATATAAGATATTTAAAGAGATCAAATTTCTAGAAGCAGAAAGTGGATTCATGGTTATCAGAAGGACAGGGGAGAGGAACTAGAGTTGTTTAATCAGTATAGTTTTACACCTACAAGATGAACAAGTTCTGGAGATCTACCTCACAATAATGTAAATATACTTAATGCTAAAGAACTCTACCCTTAAAAATAGTTGTGATGGTGAATTTTGTTATGTGTTTTTACCATAATAATTCAAGAATTAGGACCTTTGGTTAAGAGCTAAATCAGGCTCATACAGCAGGTCTTCCTCTGCAAAGTGGAGATGGCTATGCAAATAGTTAGATGTATTCTGCACATACAGCTGAAAAGGAAACTTGATTCCGTTGAGCCTAACTTCAAGAAGATAAAATTTAAATCATTGCCTAATCAATGTCTGCTACAGGCTGGTCCCAAGCCCAAGCAGTGTACAGAACTAGTTCATGAATATAATTACATGAAAGCAACAGAAGCCCGTCTTGAAATAATTGTACAACTCTCAAATTTTATTTAAGAGTTTTGAGTCTAAATAATTTTTTCTCTAGGTGGGAAAATGAATTACTGTCATCACAGGAATGGAGGTGTGGGATGGGCAAGGCCTAAGAGAGTAACCATGCAGCCTTGATCCATTTTGATCTTGCCTAAACAGGCAATGATACGGAGAAACTAAAAACCAAGAAAGAATAAAAACTGTCTCTTTCTCCTACCTGCTGGTTCTATTTTCTGGAGTGTTCCCTTTAGACACCAGTATTCTGAACCATCTTGTGCTCTCTCTGATTACATGGTCAGTCAGAATCCAGCTCAGAGTTGTACACATCCATCACTGACCTCTTAACAATATTCCACCTCTATTTGCTCCACTACATGCAAAAAATATGCACTTGCGCATACTCCCAACACCACTGATACGATGAAGTTGAAACTGAATTTGACACGTGTCACACAAAGGACTTCCTTTTGATTGCTCCAATTCTAATTTCAAATGTCTAAACTGTCCAAAGCCAGAATGTAGCCAGAATTCTGAAAATGTAGCTTGTATCAGATATCTTTGCAATGCAGTGCTACTACAGGTAGGTAAAGGGATGAATCAGATAGCAAACAGTCTCAGCAGTGGCAAATTTTAATCTCCTACTCATTTAGTCAGTGGTGTGGGCATACACACACATACTTTTTCAACTATGTATAAATCTACAACTTCTCAGAACATCCCTTAGAATATGACAATATTGAAAAGTATTAGCCCATGAGGATTCTCTTATAGTAACTTTGCAAGAAAACACCTGTTTAAAATGTTAAGACACAATAATAACTTCAGGATTAACAAGCAACTATGAATATCCAAAAGCTAACGAGGGCAAATACAAATTACTTGTAAACTCTTAATTGTTCAAAATCAGTAAATTTAATACTTACCAAAGAAAATGGACTTCTCTCAATTCGAATATATTGTGTTTGATTAAGTATTCGAAGTAGCCCATTGCTGATAATATTCATAAGGATGGGAAAACAGTGCAACCTCTTGGTATTACACACAACTGAAAAGCTATAATCCTGAAAACAAACAAAAATAAATAAGTGAGGTTAATTCTAAATCTTTGAAGTACAAATAAAAGTTGTTTATAAGATACTAACAGTGCCACATTCCAGTTGTGTATGTATCTTCAAGTTAATTACATTTTTCTAAGCTTCGGTTGAAACATTTGTGAAAGAGGATACTAAATGGGTTGTTATATGTCTTAATGACATTATATATATTAGGCCCATGTATAGATGATATTATAGAGTCAGCCTCCACTTAATGCAAACTTGTACTAGTATTACTAATTTTCTGTCATTTTGTCCCTATTTATCCCTGTGGTAAGCAAGCAAAAGAATACTGATCTTCTGGATAGAAGATAAATGCGGAGTTTATAATATATCCATGGTTAGCCTGCCAATGAAGTATCTTCACACTTTCTAAAATAAGGTATCCATACTTCATGTTCATGAAAATGTTCAGAGATTCAAGAGGTTCAATATTGTTTACATATGCCCAGTAGTTCATGAAGTAAATATAGTAGAAGACAGCTACTGAAGTAGTTTTCTGTAGTTGGCACAAAGTTATTACATTTTTCATAATATATTTAGTTTAGGTAGAACTGAATTCCATGACACATCATCAAAAGCTCCTTTTTATTTTTTCAATTTCCCTCATAGCATGAAGTAAAGAGGTAGTTTTGTGTAATAGCCCTTCACTTTTAATGGAATGAAGATGAGATTCTAGAGTTCAATTTAAGATTAGGTTGTATTTTGAGTAGTCTTTTTCCTTGATATATTTCTATGACTTGAACATTTTCAATCAAACTGAAATAAGATAACACACGGAGAACACTTTCCTCTCAGAAATTTCATGTGTTTTATTATTTAATGTATCTTTTCAACATATAAAAATATCATTCAGGTAGTTAGCAATTGAGTAGGACTCCTTAAATTCATAATTACATTTATAAGCCGTAATATTTTTTTGAATTCAAATACAATTAAATTCATTTATTTCAAATTAAAAAAATTACCTAATTCAAAAGAAAGAAAATGTTTCACAAAAACTTATTTAGCTTCAGTCTAATCAATATGGACTCAACTATTTCTCTGAATCAACTTGCTATATACTAGCTCTTTGAACTTCTGAAGTGTTGAAACCATTTAAAATGTAGCAATATCTTACTGTGGCATATGTGCGTGCACGCGCGCGTGTGTGTGTGGTCATAAAAGCAACACCCAAAAGACAAACATACCTTTTGTTTACCAGAAACTATGATAGCTCCATTGTATGAGAGGCCTTCTGTGCCATTTCTGTTCTCAAAGTTGTCTACTTCCAGAAGTATATTTTGATGCTTCAGTGACTGTATAAAGTCTTCAATATCTGATTCTAGTATGAAGTCAATAACAGAAGGCCATATAAAAACAAGAAAATACACGCAAAAAAAAGGAAATACATGCCAAATTTTTCTAATGAGCCCATAAATTATTTTAAATTGATATTTATACTATATGAATCTTTCTATGGACATTGCAATAATAATAGTGGCTCATAAAGGAAAAGTCACTCTACCATTTTCTGTTCTACAAATCTTATGGTATGATGAATTACATTTATAATTCTGTATAATGCAAGTTAATGTGTGATCATTAAAACAAGGTAATTCTATTTTATGACTTTTAAGAAATAGAGTTGAACTGATAATTTATAGAAATACAATAATCATGAGGAGCACTTCAGATTTGAAGATGGACACTCTTTTTCCTTTATTTTCTGAGATAATGAAAAAGCAAGTAGATGTGTATATGTATCATACATAAATATATTTTACATTACATTACATATCTGCATATATATGTAATATATGCTTATATATGTAATATCTTATTTACATATCTACATAAATATATTTTTCTTAGGAAATGGAAAATGAAAATGACACTGCCATCAAACCAAAATTTTTATGTATCTCTAAAGAAGGAAGCAGATGAAATTGAGAGAAATAAGGGCTGAGAAAAACTCACAGCCTAGCGTACAGAGGAGCAAATAACTAGAAAGATAAAACAAATTTCCAGGATATCAAAACTCAGAGTCAATTAAAGTAAGGGAGCAAAGTGGCACTCTGAACCCTGAGGGTCTTTACCCAGTTACCTACACCTGGAACAAGTTGAACGGTCAGGTCCTCTCCATGCCTCATACAGTAGAGACAGCAGCTACCCTTGTCCCTCAGGTAAGAGTCTTACCACTACTTCCTAAGAGGTGAGTATTTGAGATGATCAGCAGACCAAGACCTGAAGTAACTCCAGATAACAATCAGGCAAAGATAGAACAGAAAAAAGTAAAGACTCTCTTTTACACAGACTGTTAGCTTTTGAAATGAGAGTTAATTTTGGGGATGTACAAGGTAGGCTCTGGAATTGGACAAATAGGACTAAAATTCAGACACATTAGGATTCTGCCCATGTGAAATGTACATACACACAGAAAATAAATTTTCCATGTACCCTGGGTCAACTACATATGCCACTCCATCTCCAGCACAGAGTAAAATATTAGTGACTCACATTCACCCAAACGGGAATTCTCATACGAAAAGATGAACACTTTACCAATAATCATTGGATTTTGATAAAAGAGGCAAAAGATGACACAGAATTCCCAACCTTCAATCTCAAAATATTGAACAACTCAATACAGAAAAAATACATATATAAGGAATTATAAGTACATTGTCCTCAGTGTAATTAGAGAGTAAAAAAAAAAAAAAAACATGATCAGACAGGCTGAAAGGTGAAGAAACAACCTAGTTCTTGGAAATTAATGCACAATTAGCAAAACTTTCAGCTTTAAGGAAGCAGGGAAATCTACTTTCCAAAATCTCAAATGAAAAACAGTAAGAATATTGAGAAACAGAAACAAAAATACCGTACATGTTTGATTAAAGAGGAGACATGTACAACTCAGAATCACGAATATGTGTGGAAAAAATACTGAATGAACAAGGAACTTATCAAGAGAGGACTCCTACTCTGAATTTTTATAAATATTTTAGGTAGAAACATAAAAGCTTCTCCTTCAAGTTAATTAAGCAGTTACAAAAATATCCAATTACCCACTCTGTGGGGCAATAAAATAAGGAGTCTTCCTGAATCCTCTTACTTCTCAGAGATTCATGGTGTGTAGACATGACACCTTGATGTCAATCAGTGTTTATGACATCTATGGTATAGATTAGACAATTGCTGTAACAAAGAGATTGAAAATAAAGTGGTCCAATCAAGAGAGAGGTTTATTTTTATTTCATATGGTAGCATAGCATTATCAGATAGAGGTAGCACTACTCGACCACACTGTACAGTGTCCTGGGTTCCTTCTTTCTTACGTCCACCTTCCCTGTGATTTCCCACATCAGAGAAAATATGCACTGTTCTTCATCAGCTGTTTTCTATAAACGCACATTTTTTGCAATTTTTTTCCCTCGATATCTGCTATTTAACAATAAAAACAACTTATTTCTGCATTTCTGTTCACCTGTGTGGTTGATGATCAATAGGCTGGTACGGGGGTCTTGAGGAAGTTGTCCAGGAGAGAGGAAATACAATTCTGTTTTAAATTCCCAGTCGACAGTTTGATCTACCATAGCATAAGCTATCCTTTCCATAATCAAAGGGAACAGTGCCATTCCAAATATCAATAGCCTAAACAATAAAAAATTACCATATGAATCTAATACAATTTTATTTCTTCAGTCAGACATCCCACAATTTTTTTGGTATCAAATCTACTTTATACCAACTATACTTCTAGCTACTAAAATTCTGAAAGTCATAACTCAACATGCTACATGGGAGTGAAAGGAATTACTACATAAACATCAAAATATCAAGCTGTTAAAAATAAACACACCTGCATGCAAAAGCCCCATCAGGGCTAACATACAGGTGTTTCTGCTGTCAGTGAAATCCAATATTTCATCCATCTGCCCTCTGGTACAAATGCTGGGTACTGTATTCTATTTTTAAATTCTCTTCTGGTTTGGACATCTTTTAAACCTCACGATGTAATAAAATCACAGTACTCACAGGATCAAAAGTCTTTTTCTTCCACGTATTAACTTCAGGAAACGAAGCCGTGCTATTGCGCAGACCTGCATCCTCCAAAGGTCCATGTCACCCACAGGCTTCCGTACTTCCAGGACGGAAGAGCAAGCCGGCTCCGTCTCATTGAGGCTTTCTGAGTTGCCCATCATTTCTGTATGTTCAAAATCTATGTGAACATAGACACATATTATTAATGGTATCCTGGAGCATCACGGATTTTTTTTAAATATTAAAAATTATTTTACATTTGATTTTATTCTTATAACCAAATTCAAAGGAATTAAACAGTGTTTACCAGTATTTATTGAGTTTAGAGCTCACCACCACCTTCAATATTTTCTTTGTATGGTTATATCTTATAATTGCCAGTTAAAATACGTATTAAAACTTTTAAAATAAAAAATGCACTACAACCATAAAAATATTTGTGGTTCCAATGCAAAAAGCATAAGAAACATAATAGTGTTCAAATTCTATAAACTCAGTGAGAAAGTATACTAAGATCATACCACAGAAGAATTCACACAAATGATGTTTTTCTATGCCCAATCTTTGGAAAGGAAAACTCTCAAATGTAACAATATTCTAAGGAGTTTCAAAAAATATTTTCCCTTAGAATAATGAATCATTAATGTCCAAATACTTACTGCTAATGTATAAATAACCTAGTATTGCAGGCAAAAGGATCATTATTTCTGAAATAACCAGACCTATAAATGACTCCCACATACATGACATATAAGCAGAACAATGTGGACCATTTAAGTACTCTTAGGTCCAATTTTCTCACCTATAAAATGGTGTCAATGACACTTGTTGGAAAGGTTTTTTAACTGAGGGAAGGTACTGTTGTAGGTGAATATCAGTGTATAGTAATACATTAATCAAAGTATTTGGCAGTACTCCAAAAATGACAGCTTTTATCATTATCATAACCTGAGAGTGTCTAGGAAGCAGTGACCACCTAAAGATAGGAAAAATCTGCTAAAATAGTTTCTGAAGAGGAATTTTAAAGATTCCAAGAAGGGCTCTGTGTTTAGACCTACTGATAATGTCAAGGAACAATAACAGCCCCTCTCAAACATCGAAGCCAAAACTGGAATGAGTTACATTCCTTAGTGTGACTCATGCCTAAGAAATTACAAATAATGAACTGACATATGATCATTTGGAAATTGATTTTTGTGAGTTATACAAGTAGTTTTACCTTGCTTGATAGTTGATTTTCTTTCCACATTCATGAAGACTTCATTCAGGGTTGACATGGAGATATCGTAACTCATCATACCCTGGCCAGAACACATATCAAGATCCCTGAAAAGGTCTAAGACAACAGACAAGAATATGCACATTTGAAAAACAACATCAATTACTAAACTCAGTAAATCAACACTTATGTGAAAGATGAAGCATAACATTATACAGAAAATTATGCCTTTGCAATATCACAGTAATCAAAAGCAAAACTTCATTAGAATGTTCTCATTCTCTGAAATGACTGTATCAAGTTCATTCTTCAAAGTAGTTCACTCCATCTTCTATTTTTATGTTATGAATTTCTTACAGTCTTCTCTGAGGAAATATGAGCACTCAGAAATACCATCATCTTCTCACCTCAACTCCACACTACCAATCCATTCATACCGCTATCTACATGCTGGATCTTCTGTATGGGTCCAAGACTGGCAGTTGCGGGACTGGGGATTTAACTCAGTGGTTAGAGTGTTTGCTTTGCGAGCACAAGGCCCTGAGTTTGATCCCCAGCACCAAAAGAAAAAAAAAAAAAAAGACTGGCAGTTGCTCTTATCAAAACTTACATCTTTAATTTAAATTCTGCTTTCTATCCATCCCCTCTCAGCCCATTAAGGACCTCCTCTCCCTTCCTACATCATCAATTTCTTCTGTATCTATTGAATCATCTCGAACAATAGGCAAAATGCTATAATACTGATTAAACAAATATACATAATAGTAACAAAACATAATCACTTTCTCTTATCCTTCTCCACATGCATAAATAGCTCCAAAGTTTTGTCTGCCTTTAATCTGTCACAGCCTATTCACACTTAACTCCTGAAAGTCCAAATGCTATCCATATCCCTTCATGGCAACTGTTGTTTTCCAGCCTACCAATAACTTCATACTTTCAGAGTCAATGAATAATTCTTTACTTTCATTATTGGCTTTTCCCCTTTCTGTCTTTAACTCAATGACATTCAAAGCAGTTCACTAAGTTTCACCTTCTAGAAGCATTTTCTCCCTTCAACATAAACATATTGTCCCATTTTTTTCTCAAACAATATCCAGTTGTATCAATTTCTGCCTCCTTCCCAGCTTCACTGTTCTTTTCCCAAAGTTTTAGTCCTAGACCATCTTCTCTTTCCACACACACAAATTCAGTCCATAATCCATGTAAATGCCGAAGATTCCCAAATTTGAATATCATTTTGTCCTTTGATTATTAAAATCCTCTAACCAACTATATATTTAACCACTAGTAAGTCAAGAGGCATCTCTAGATTAACATTTTTGAAACATAGCATTGATTCTTCCTGGTCCAAATGTTTCACCCATTACTTTACAATGAATGCCACCATTTTTCTACTCAGTAATCAGAACCAAAAATCTAGAAATCTGTTTTGATTTTCTCTACTGTCCTCATACTTCACTTGTAGTCTATAGGCCAGAGTTTTTAGCTTTATTTTCAAAATCTTCAAAGATGCCCAGTTCCATCCATGATTACTGGTACCATGGGAGCCCACAGTTCACCTCCAGATGTCCAGTATCGTTCTCCTACATCCCGAGTTATCCTTATCCAGAGCGTGAAAATACGAATCACATCACATCAACTTCCTCTTTAATGTCTTTCAGCAGTTTCTCAGTGCGCTCAGACAAAGTCAGCACTAAAGGCTTTATGGTTTGATCACAGCCATTGTCTGTCTACCCACAAAAGCTTACCTGTCTCTGCTCTCCACTGTGCTCCCTCAGTCACTGTATTCCAGACATGCCATTTTTCTCTAATAAATGTACATTTGACCATTTTCTTCCATGGCCTTCAGTGAGCACTCTACATAAACCTAAACTTACGCCTGACACCAGTCATCACTCCAACTTGTGTGGCTTTGTTTACTATTTTATCATATAATTTTACTTATTTTGTTTGTCTACTTTTCCCCTCCTAGTTGAATGTAAATTCCATAAGGATAAAGATTTATAGGTCCTATTTAATGCTATATTTCCAGTGCCTGAAGCAGTATCTTTATATAATGAATTTTTGGTAAACATTTATTAGTTATCACTTTCCTGGGATAATGTGGCCAAGCATATGAGCTTCTCGAAAAAGACTCCAACATGACACTTTCTACATAGGTAGGGTCATAGCCACATCATTACTAAGAGGAACTCAACTCAAGGGGGGAGGCTATAGCAAGCAACATGTTTTACTATGACCTGCACATTGCACTGGGGAGATCTGAAATCCCATGTCCTAGAATGGGTACAGACATAAGCATGCCATTAGACTAGGAGCGGCTGAGAATCTGTGTAAAAAAGCTTCTGTAGGACTGTAGGATAGCATATCAACACCAGAGGCTCTGGCCAAGTGGTATATCCAGTGGTGGTACCAGCACAAAACGCAGGTCAGGTGTACTTTATGGGGCCTTAGCCCAAAACAGAGTAAAGTAACAGAGTATGAAATATCATTTTCATGGTGCTATGAGGACATAGAGTGAGGTCTTTTGGAGAGTGGAGTTAAAAATCTTAAGTTTTTGCTTAGTGAGATTAAATCATCTCGAAAAGTTTATTTCAGTTAAGCCTACAGAGCATTAAATTTTTCATATACTAAATGTTTAAACTAAGAGAGGCTGTTTAAATCAGAAGAGACTAAATAACATTTACTCATTTGAAAGATGGAGAAAATTATAGCACCCACCTCATAGAATACTTATGAGTACTAAATGAGTTGATACACATGAAACCACAAGAACAGTGCCTGGCACATAGCATGCTTTGTACAGAGTTAGCAATTTTTTTTAAGATTACTTATCAAAACAAAGCCTATGTTGGTACAGTTACCCAGCAGGCTAGAAACTAATATTGAAAACTTTTGTAAAGTAAGTAGGCTATGTTTTCTTCTGCAAAATAAATATATGCACAAATAATTAAAGTAAAATACAAAAAGAAACCTGTAGCAGAGGTCTTGATATCCATCCTCACTTCTTCTGCACTCACCTACACATGGTAACTCTACTTATTTAAAAAAAACTCCTACTTCTAGCCTGAGATTCTTTTTGTAACCTTCATATATATATAGATACACTTGGGAAGGGAGTTCTGTGCTGAGGATTTAGGTCAAGGTCTTTGCACTGATCACTGAACTTCAACTCCAGCGCTTTATTTTTAATGTTGACCCAGAGTCTCACTAAGTCACTAAATTACTTGAGCTGGGCTCAAACTTGGAATCATCCTACCTCAGCCTCCCATAGTGCTTGAATTACAGGCTTACAAGTATATTAAACTCATATTCAGAACAAAACAGAAGGCCAGAAAGTTATTGTTCCTGGGTATATCCATTAAGTGATGGATAGAGAGCAGTGAGAAAGTAACTCTTTCCCTCCATGATAGAACTCTGAGCACACTTATTCATTCTTTTATTTCCCCTTTAGTACCATTATACTTAAATCTGCCACCACAATAACCTGCTAAATAATGCAAACTTCCCCCAGCTTCCTTCGCTCCCTGATCTCTTCTCTCCATTGACTGCTAATACTTCCAGGGATCAATTACCAAATAAATTCAGTGCACTCAAGCCCTTCTCTCAAATTCTGCTTCTCAAATAAATTAACCTAAGACAGAATCCAAATCTATTAAATAACAAAAATTATAAATCAACGTGAACATTTGATTTCAAATTTCATTTTACTGTATTCATATTCGAGTTACCTGGAAATTTATTTGTCCTTTCCGAAGGCAAAGTATACACAAGTTTTTCTTTGGTTTCTGTTTTTAATTTAGCATCAGGGATGTGGTGATTAATGAGGGATGCTATTTGCTCTGGATCACACATTTCATTCCTACAGAAACTAGTATTTAAAACAAAAGACAAATCATTTGCATTTTCTCCACAGCACCCACTATTTTTATTGATAGTTAGCCTCTGAGTACTACTTCATTTGGCTTTGTGAAACAAGCAAAATGAGTATTGTGGTCAGGGTCTGAAATGTCCCTCAGCAGACAATATGCTGAAGGTTTGGTCTGCATGGCAGTGGCGTTCAGAGGTGGAGCCTTCGGAAGACAATTGGATCATGATAGGTTTACCTCCTTCAGTGGGTTAATCCATTGATGGATTCTGAATGGACTAATGAGAGGTGGTGGAAATGTTAAGAGGTAGGCCCTAGTTAGAGAAGCGGGTGACTGGGAGTATGCTGTTGAAGCATATATTTTGTCCCAAGCCTCTTGCTCCATCTCTCTGCTTCCTGGCCACCAGGAGGTGAGCAGCTTTGCTCCACTGTACGCTCCCCACCAGGGAGTTGTGCTTCACCACAGGTCCGTGAACAATGGATCCAAGAAACCATGGAGAGAAACCTCTAAAAGTGAGAACCACAGTAAATCCTTTCTCCTTTAACCTGATTTCTCAGGTGTTTTGTCACAACAGTAAAAAGCTAACACAATGAATAACTAACAATAACAATCCATCATTTTGAATATCTTATTTTGGGCTGGGGATTTAGCTCAGTGGTTAGAGTGCTTGTCTCACCATCACAAGGCCCCGAGTTTGATCCCCAGCACCAAAAAAAAAATCTTATTTATACACAGAAGGTGGATATAGTCAGAAAAACTGCGAACATAAAACTCTTACTGTGATTAAAACTATACACCAAGTATAAGAATAAACAGAAGGAGATTAGAACATTAGACAGGATAGGCTTTTAAGAAAAATAATTACTACATCTGACAGTGTAGCTATCAGAAAGTATTGGCTAGAAGTTTGGCCCACACCCATGCTTTGTTTGGCCATAAGGCTTTTGTTTGGTTTTGTTTTTTAAAAAACTTCTTTAGCTTGGACATATAATTTCTTGTAAACACAACTCTCACCACTCTATGAAAACAATTTATTCTCTGTTGACACTGGCTTGTGAAAATATTTGTCTTTGAGCCCTACGAAAATATGAAAAATATTACTGGATTGTATGGATAAATTGAGGACAATGGAAAGTGAGAAGAAGGTAGAGGTTTAGGCTGTACAGAAAAGCAACCTGGAAAAGTGGTACATGAAGGAGTCCTGTTATGAAGAGTCTGGCTTAGTTCATAATGTTGTGATTTTGTGTGTTGTAATCTTTGCATTAACATTAACAAAGATACAAGGAGGCAGACAAGTAAGAAATGCATTTGGGAAACACATTATCAATCCACTATAACAGAGATGATGCATGAGATCAATTCTCTTCCATAATTGTTCATTGTTTTGATACACCAGTATTGACAACAGATATAACCTGTCTTTTCCCAAAGTCTTTACCTTAAATGATATCCAAGACCCCATTTTCTCTTCAGAAATACAGAAGAGCCTGCACACTTCAATCTGCCATTGGACATGATCACTTTTCTATCTGAGTGAAAAGAAAGAATGAAAAAGGATGTTAGGAATCATTTCTTCTCTCTCTAGAAAATATATATGAGAAATCAAAGCTCAGAATTCCAAAGAAGTGTTGTATTCAGCACAACTGAATCTACTACACCTTTAAAAATGTAAAACACACATTAAAATTGTTGCTTTCTGAGCTCATCAACACCAATCTATTTCAGCACATCCCAAAACACTACCACAAATTACATGGTGCAACCTTTACTATAGATGCTAAAGAATGGGTAGCTATTTTTCAGCCAAATATGGACTAAAGAAAATTTGAATGTTTAAATAAACTGATGGCTGATCTGGAAAAAAAATCATAATTTTTTTATTAGTGATTACAACCCAGCAAAAGTACAACCAGGGAAGAACTCCACTGTGTGCTCAGACTTTGTCACCCCCCAGACTGCCATGGAATATAGGCACATGGAGATAGTAAGAGCAGGACTCTTACCATAGGAATAGACTGTGCATCTAAATCTCCCCAATTTTTCACTGTGACACTGAGATAAAACCAATTACCAGCTAGGATGTCAGCCTCATCCATAAATTGAGTACTGAAGAGGATCACATGATTTGCTCTACGTTCCTTCAGGAAACTCCACACTTGATGTCTTGAAAAGGGATCCAGTCCAGCAGTAGGTTCATCTAGAAGCAAAACCTACAGAGGATAAAGATATACAAAATATGAATCTCTTCCACATTCAGCACTTTCACATGATTCCACAGAAAATAATACAAATCAATCGATATTTAATTATTTATGTCCAACGTATTCGGTCATAGTTAAACAGCAGGTTACCGCTTGACACATAACCATAAAGTTCTACCACTTTTAACAGTAAAAGATATGACTGATACTCATTCTGTTTTCGTCTGTATGCATAATCCTACTTACTCGAGGATCTCCTAAAATGGCAATCCCGAAGGTCAGTTTTCGTTTCTGTCCTTCACTTAAGTCTTTAGCAAGGTTATTCTGAGTATTTTGCATGTCCAATTCCAGTAAAATTTGTTTTACCTACGTGAGAAAATATGATGCTTAAAATACAAAATGAGCCATATTAAGTGATCATGACTGCCCACTGACACAGTATATACTTTTCATAGGACTTCCTTGTCCAAATTTTATTCATAAAAGATCAGATAAGTCACTGAAGAGAATTCTGTGGTCATGATTTAATTTGGCAAATGACTGACAGTTCAATTAATCCAAGCAGGCTCATCTACCTTTTGTTCCACTTCCTTTGGATGAATCCCTTTTATTTTAGCAAAGAGACTGAGGTTTTCCTTCACTGTGAGTATATCAAATTGTACATTATATTGAGGACAAACACCAATCATTTTCCTGATTTCTTCCAAGTCTTGCATTTCAGATATATTTTTATTATAGACAGTAACTGATCCTAAGAATAGCAATTACAAATAATTTAATGTTAGCAAGAAAATACATTTTTCACAAATATCCAAAATGATGATTTTGTAATTTTTAACTACTATGATCAACATAAATATATATTTATAGTATAGTATATTTCTTCTCTAACATCACTTAATGGAATAAAGATGATTTTTCACAAAAATTAGGGGAAAATGAAATATGGTAATACTTTGGTTTGCAAGTGCTTCTCTGTTCATGAACAACTCAGTTTGCAAACAGAAGCATTCAGCAAAATTTTGTGTCCGTTCACAAACTTTGCATAGGGTGATGAACACTACGGCCATCTTCCCCAGAGTTATGGAACAAATTGAGGTCATGAACTGAGGCACAACTATATATTTAAAATCATACATTTCTAGGAAACAACTTTAGAAAAACATTTCTTTCCAGACATAAAATTTAAAATGAAGGATGCACACCTACAAACTCATTCCCTCATCAGATGTCCAGCCTTTCAGAAATTTCTTTCTGCTTACCTTCTGTTGGAACAGACAATCCATTAAGAATGTTTAGTAAAGAAGATTTGCCAGCTCCACTATGACCCAAAATTGCTGTGATCTGATGTTCATATATGTCAAAGCACAAGCCTGTTTTTAGTATAAGATAAATAGTCATTAGATAAAGCTGATCCTAATAGAGAAGTTAAGCAATTTGAAAGTTTACATAATATACAAAATTGTCCTAATTGACAAAGTAACACTTGAAGAACCAGATGACTTAAACAGTGTGTTGCTCATTCCTAGACAATGGTGAAGTATACATAATAATTAAAATAATACATTATTGGTGCAGGATACAGTGACCAGTGGGACAGAATAGAAGTCTAAAATGGACAGAAGTTTAAAGTCAGTATCAAAATAAAGATTAATAAAGTGGCCTTTGAAATTCATCAGGAAGGTGAATTATTTAATAAACAATACTGGGAAAACTAAGCAAGTATATGAACAACTTCTATGTTTTTTGTTTTAAAATAGAAAACACACAGTTTTCAGAGGTAAGTGACTTTGGCCTTGAACTGATCCACGTTACTTCAAAAATGAAGTCTAAGTCTCAGTTTCTTCCTCTACAAAGTAAGTGGAATATTACTATAATTTTTGTAAAATTAAATGAAAAAAATCCATGTAAATCACTTAGCAGAGTTTCCAGTACATGTTAAAATGAACTTTACTGAAGTTAAAATGATCTCAATAGCATTTCTTTTTTTTTTTTAGCTTTTAAGGTTTCTGCCTTTTGTAAAACTCATTTCTGTACCTCCTAAAATAATGTTTAATAAAAACAAGTAGACCTCTATGAAATGTAACTGCTAACTCTGATGCTTACTTAAATATTTGTTATAGAAAACTACATTTCTTAGAATACTTACCAACAAAATATGCTTGTTCATTCAATTACAAACTATTTTGTTATAGGATACTAACTTGTGAATTTAATTGTCCAGTTTTACTCATCTTATTTTAGTTAATTCCTGTGCCAGTGTGTATAAACTGCAAGTTCCATGAATAGATAAATTTATCAGGCTGTAAGTCTAGATGTTCTTTCCTCATAGTCCAAATATAAAAAATAAAATATTGTTCACAGTAGAGTCATCTTAATAAGCAAAGGTAAACTTCATTTTTCATTGTATGATCCTATTTTTGAAAATTAGAAGATTTATAGAATTTCTGGAAGGATTTTACAACAAAATCCTAATTATGATTAATGTCAAGGTGGTAGACTTAAATTGCATTTTTTTTTACTTTTGGTTTAAGTTTCAAATTTCGCACAGTGAATTTTTCCCATATTTTGCAATAAAACCAATGAAAGAATTAAATGTTTTTATTTACCTTTTAACGCTTCTACTTTTTCAGACTTTCCTTTATACTCCTTTTTAACATTTCTGATTCTGTAATAATACAGGGGTGCTTACTTAGTTGGTATAGAAATAAAAATAGCATAGGTCATGAACAAGCCTAGTAATAGCCACAGCTACAAATCAACCATTTTAGTAATGACAACATAATCAGGCTACTTAAAAAGATAAATACTTATTTTCAATTAATCATTTCCCCAGAGAGAGAAAAATAAAAGAATCTTTCTAGAAATTTAGAAGTAAAATACCAATATTTAAATTAGAAAAGTAGACAAATACTCTGCAATATCCTTTTTTTCTCTAACTTTAGGAACATTTGATGTTCTTTCTCCTAGTCATGGATTTATTAACCATCATCTCCCTTTCCCTCTAAGTCTTATTCATCAGTCAGCCCCTCAGTCCCTTGCATTTTCTACATTTTCTCTAATAGCTTCTCTTGAACTTGATGCTTTAGAGACAACTGAATTTTCCATCTTTCTTTACACAATTCTCAAAATAAAAATAAATCTACCATCTCCACCTTCTTACTTTTCTTTCCTTCCCTATTTGCACTTTGATCTCCAAACCAATCACTCTAGTGAACCTTTTCACACTAAAATCACTTGTGGCTTCTGAATTACCAAATGAAACAAATGCTATTCTATCCTTGCTCTATTGGATTATGAGTCACTCTTGGTGACTTTCTCTTTTTTAGTGTTTAAATTCCACTTGATTGGTTTTTTTCCTGTTCTTCCATATGTTCATTCTCTGTTTCCTAATAGGGTCCTCTTCTTTCACTAGACACACCGTATTTTTGTTCTACAGGGTTCTCCATATAAATTATGAATCTTTTCATCCTAGGTTCTCTCTCCCTCTTTCTCTTTCACACACACTTTCACACACACACACACACACACACACACACACACACAGACTTTTAAATGAGTGATTATTCAGCCTGAAATCCACTACACACTGCATACTGAAATCCAAAGGAAACTGATGGCTGAGAACCACTTTTAAAGATTCATGAAAATTGATGTGAGATGAAGCCTGAGGATTGGGTACTATAAAAAGTTCCTCAGATAATGCTGTGACACAGGCCAGATTTGAGAAGGTGAATTTTCACAAAGACCTTAAGACCTCAAGACCTCATTTTATCACCTCTTAGACCTGTCCCTTTACCCTTGTGAAGCTTATGTAACATAGACATTCCTCTATTGTCTTAATTCTTACACAGACTCATCAACCATCTATCCAATTATGATACCTGTAAAATTAACTTGGAAATAGTTCTAGCCTTAGATCTCTCTTCCTCATAGTAATTATAGTTTTCATTTAGTCCCTCATCAATTCTCCTTTTGCATACTACCTCTAATTTTTTACCCTATTTCCAGATTTCTGACCTAGAACTCATGTTCCACATAGAAAATAGGAGGATTTATTTTCAAATAGTTTTATTCACTCCTCCACACTCTTCAGGATTTTCTCAAGAGCTTTAGAGGGCAGTCAAGGCTTTTTGAACAACATAGAGCAAACTCTCATGGACTTTCCAGTGACTTGTTTGAGCATCTTCTGTTTCACAGCATTGTCTGTTTTTCAGCATCCACATGTTTTATGTGCAAGACCACCAAAGAACCTGTTATATCTTGCACAAAGCTTAGACTCTTTGTTTTTATTTTCTTGCTGGATGTGGGAATGTGTCATCCACATATGCAATGCACACACACATATATTCACGTGTTCACATACACGAATGTACATATGCACATGTTAACATCATTTTATCCTGCCTATCCTTAAAATGATGTTCATTGTAGCATTGTTTGTAAGAGCAAAACGTTGGAAACAACTAGAATGTCCTTCAATGTAGGAAGGGATAAAATGGTAGATTCATGTCTTAAAATAGTGTGTAAAATTTAAAATCAGTGCATTAGTCCTTTCGCATCATTCTGAATAGACCTCAAAAATTATATTGCTGGGTGTAAAAGTGATATGCAGAAACATAAGCACAATATGATACCATTTATAGATTATTTTAAAATCACATAGAATTATAACACATATTGTTTAGGGCTGAAAGTTCGCATTTGAATGTGTAAAAGAACACATTCTTTTAGGGCTAAAAGAATCCATTTGTTAAGAGAAAGAAATAAAAGAGATAAAGATAGGAAAGGAAGAAGTTAAACTATCATTTTTTACAGATGACATGATACTCTACATAGAAGACTCCAAGAATTCCTCCAAAAAACTTCTAGTTTTTTGTGTGTGTGTGTTTTTTTTTTTTTTTTTTTTTGGGTGGTGCCGGGGATCGAACTCAAGGCCTTGTGCTTGTAAGGCAAGCATTCTAATCACTGAGCTAAATCCCCAGCCCAAAACTTCTAGATTTAATAACTAAATTCAGTTGCGTAGCTGGATACAAAGTCAACACCCAAAAGTCAATAGCATTCCTGTATATCAATGACAAACTCACTGAGAAAGAAATAATAGAAGATATTCCTTTCATAATTGCATCCAAAAAAATGAAATACTTAGGAATCTATCTAACAAAACAAGTAAAAGATCTTTTCACTGAAAACTACAGTACTCTAAAAAAAGGAAATTGAAAGGGATTTCAGACAATGGAAAGATATCCCATGTTCATGGGTAGGAAGAACCAACACAGTGAAAATGACCATACTTCCTAAATTACTACACAGATTTAATGCAATTCCAATCAAAATACCAATAACTTACTTCACAGAATTAGAAAAGGCAATCATGAAATTTATCTGGAACCAGAAGAGACCAAGAATAGCAAAAACAATTCTGGGCAACAGGAATAAGGCGGGGGGCATCACAGTCCCTGACTTGAAATTATATTATAAAGCTTCTGTGATAAAAACAGCATGGTATTGGCACGAAGACAGACCTGAGGACCAATGGAACAGGCTAGAAGATGCAGAAATAACTCCAAACACACTCAAATATCTCATCTTTGACAAAGGAGCCAAACACCCTCACTGGAAGAAAGATAGCCTCTTTAATAAATGGTGCTGGAATAATTGGCTTACCACATGCTGAAAACTAAAACTAGATACATGTCTCTCACCATGTACTAAGCTAAAATCAAAGTGGATCAAAGATCTAAACATTAAAACAGAAACACTAAATCTCCTGGAGAATAAAATAGGAAGAACTCTCAAAGACATAGGGTTTGGAAAAAATTTATGAACAGAACCCAGACTACACGGGAAACAACACAAAGAATCGATGCTTGGGACCACATCCTATTAAGAGGCTTTTGCACAGAAAAAGAAATTACTAATAGAGTGGGGCAAAAAATTACAGACTGGGAAAAATTTTTGCCAGCTATCCCTTAGACAAAGGTCTAACATCCAGAATATATAAAGAACTCAAAAAACTCAAACCCCCCCAAATGTAAATACCCTATCTAAAAATGGGCATTGGAAATGCATAAACATTTCTCAATGAAGAAATAAAAATAGCAAATAAATATATGAAAAAATGTTCAATATCATTGGTCATTCGAGAGATGCAGATCAAAACAACACTAAAATACCATCTCACTCCAGAAGGAATAGCTATTATCAAGAAATCAGCCAATAAAGTGCTGGCGGGGCTGCGGGGAAAAAGGAACCCTCCTACACTGTTGGTGGGAATGTAGACTGGTCCAACCACTGTGGAAATCAGTGTGGAGATTCCTCAGAAAACTACAACTAGAGGTTCCATTTGACCCAGCTATTCCTCTGCTTGGTATCTTCCCAGAAGAATTAAAACCATCATATCACAGTGATATATGCACAACCATGTTCATAGCAGCACAATTTGTAATAGCTAAGTCTTGGAAACAACCTAAATGCCTAACAACTGATGAATGGCTAAAGAAGATGTGGTTTTTCTACACAATGGAGTACTACACCGCCATAAAGAAGGACAAACTAGAGTCATTTGTATGCAAATGGATGTTCCTTGAGAACATATTATTAAGTGAAATAAATCAGACACTTATCAGTACACATCGAATTGTTTCTCTGATTTGAGAAACTGTAAGTGTAAATAAGGACAAAGGGGTATAATAGATATTAAAAAAAAAAGATAGTATTCAAAAGAGAGGAGAACTAGATAGGGAAGAGGGGGTTAAAGAAGGGAGGTTAAAAGAAAAGTAAGATGAAAGGGAAAAGAATGGAAAAGTGTAAATAAACTTGTTGCAAATAGAGAGGTGTGGGTGAACAGAAGGGAGGGGAGGGGAAGGTGGGAAAGCCAAGATACATCATGTACTGGTACAAAATAACCATGTTGATTATGATCATTATGTATACAATGTACCAATACATGTTCTTGGTAAAAAAAAAATTTAAATCTCAACAACAACAAAAAGAAGAATCCATTTGTTGAATGAATGAATACAATGAGTTAAAAGGTCTTAAAGCCGACAAGGAATTTCATTTCAGCTCTTATATCTGTAGTGGGATAACCACTGGAGTGGGATGTCCATTGAAGTGGGACTTTAATGCTTTATTTTAATAAAGCAAGTTCCATTTAGGAGCAATTGGGTTTTTTTCCCAGAGTTTAGAGATGAAGATAAGCATTTATGTTTGGCATAGACTTCCTGTCTATGTTCTGGGAACGTTTCTTGAATGCTCTATAGTTGTAGGAATGTACAGATGTTCACACAAGTGCTCCCAGAGGAGACCAGCAATGAAGGGTTATGAGTGAGAGGGAGTCAGCTGTGAATGAAAAATAGATATTTTTACAGAACCAAGATTGTGATTGTAATTAGAACTCTGCATTTCTTACATAATCTTTGATACATAAATTACTAGAGGAAGGGAAATAATTCATTTACATAAAAAACAGAGACCACATAAAAACACAAATCAATACTTTAGTACCTTTTATATCTATAAGTAAATTGGAGTCATACATTAGGATTGACTGGGACAAATTCAACATCCTCTAGTGGTGGGGGAAGGACAATAATGTTACTAAGAAAGAGTCACAGTGAAGAAAGAAGATAGATTTAAGGGTCAGAAATTATATCTAATTTTGGGTAGTCAAGGAAAGGTTGAAACTGCTCTGTAGCCCCAGAACCTGTTTCAAAAAATTATTACAATTTTAATAATAATGTAGTTTTATTTTTGTGTTCTCAACTGGTGTAGAGGAATTGATGACACTGGAACTGATACTTTGGGGATCATTTCTCACTTGACCTTTCTCATTTGGATAGATATCTTCTATGAACATGGTATACTAGCTGGGAACAGGTGTGGCCTATTCTCCCCTCAGAAAGCTTAACAGAAAAATAGGATAAACATTGAAGCTTAAGTAAAAAGTTTAGGCCTATCTATGCTCTTTGTCTGGCAGATGAACATTTCACTTTCTCCACATTCATTTTCCTTTGCCAACTGTAATTGCAATGGTAGCCAGATGTTAAGAGCACAGCTTCAATAGCCAGACTGTCTAGATGTCAACCTCAGTTCCCCAGTTACAAGTTGTGTGACACTGGATAAGGGATTTAACCTTTTTGTACTTCACTTTTCACATTTGTAAAAAAAAAAAAAGTTTTTTTATGAGAATTAAGTGCATGTCTGGAACATAGTAAATACTGTAAGAAGATATAATACACAAAAAACAGTGTTTAAATCTCTGCTTCTTTACATTTGTTTCAAACATAGTAGAAAAACCTACAGAGTTTTCTAAAGTCCACGATACTTGTGTTCAATCCCATACCCTCTAAGCTGGAAGTACTGAAAGGACAGTCAGGAAACACAGATATTTTAACTGTTTCTCATAGGATTCTGTTACCATACCAAATTGTATAGCAACCCTAAAAAGCGTTTATTTTATTTCATAGAAAACACTGAGGCTCAGAGAAAATTACTTGTTCTTTCAAGATTACACATCAAATGAGAGACAAGAGTGGTGTTAGAATGTAAGAATTTGATTCTAAATTTCTTATTTCATCTACCATACAACAAAAGCCAGATGAAACTACAGATGGCAGGGTGCAGAGAACGAAAACAGCAAACGTAGAAGAGAGGTGGGCACAGAAGGCAGAAGCAGGGAGGCAGGTAAGATGGAAATCGACAGGTAACATTGTATGGTGGTAATCAAATGACATTTTCCTTTCAGTTACAGTTAGGAGAAATCGATGACGGCAGTGGAACACTTCAGTGATGTTGGCAAAGAAAAATTCTTTTTGCTTCAATATTCTGCCTCAGGCTCACCCTCTTGCTGAAGATTAACAATTCTTTAGCCTTGCAATCACATATAGTATAACTATTAATGTAATTACCTGATGGCTTCTTTTCCTTGGAATTCGGGAGCTATAGGTTCAAAATAATCATCAAAGGGATGCTCAGGTTCTACATCTTTCTCAAAGATATTATTATCAGCTCTTCGGTGTCGGAAACAAGATGATGAATTCAGGAAAAATAATGGAGAACAACGGCGTTCATTCTCATCTACTTAATCAAGAGGCAATATAATATCAGATCAGTAATATCAATACAAGGAGCAAAGAAGCCTGTTCAGAATAGTGCAAACTGTTTTGAACTTTCAAACACTATGGAAAAGTTCTTTCCCTTCTTATTTCTTATTATTCAGAAAAAAACTTTTCAAGTAAACAATGAAAATTCAAAGGAAATAACACTGCAAAAATTAAACAAAATAATGGAATTTCGATGAAATATAAATCAAAGTTTGAATAAAATATGATCTGAAAGATATTTAGAAGAATGGAAGAAATCAAGTATTTGGGAAAACACAAAGCCTTACTATGGCAATAAAAATAATTGCAGACATGTTTGGGAACTAAAATAATCTGACTACAGCAATATAATTGAATACAACATTGAAATCTACATTGATATATAAGCACATAAAAATAATAAGATAAAATAAATAAAAAGACAAAAATAATAAGAAAATAAAATAAAAAGATAAAAATAACAAAGAAAGTACACTTCTTCTGGATAAATGTGGTTACATTTTAATTTTTTTTTCCAAATTTAAAAAGATGAAGTAGTACTAATGGCCTTCAGATATAAACTAGAAATAACAGATAAAGAAGAATACATACCAAAAATACACAGACATATGTAAGACAACCTTAGCTATAGTCGAAGTGGAGGAAATATATATAAAAAAAAATAAGAGAATAGGACTGGGGATTTAGCTCAGTGGTTAGAGTGATTGCCTTGCAAGCACAAGGCCATGAGTTTGATCCCCAGCAGCAAAAAAAAAAAAAAAAAAAAAGAGTAAGAGAATAAATAAGATCATGCATGGATAAAAGCATTCTGATTCTACTATGCATAAAGAAATTTTGGATTTATGTAAAATTTCTGTTTGGTTGTGAAACACAGAAAACTTAACTATATAAATAATTTACTTCTGTAAATATGAAAAATGTTGAGAATAGTGCCGAACAAATATTTATTAGAAAACACATCCACTGCGGATTGGCCCCGTACTAGCCAAACTACAGCAGAAACTAGTTTCTTTCAGCTTATTCTGATATATAATCTATATAACATTCAAAAGATGTTCAAGGATACTTGTGAAAGTAACATTATTTAATTACTATATAATTATAATATTTACAATTAGCATTATCGTACAATTATACTACCATAGGAATTCAGAAGAATAATTATTTTTACAAAAAAAGTCTTTGAACTATTAAAACTATGATGTAGAAAAAGAATTCATTTGGACTGAGATCCAAAAACATTCATTTTCACTTTTAAAAATGTATTCATATACATTAAGAAAAACTATTCAATGTAATCAATAGCTATAGAGGTCCGAGAAAAATACATTACTACTTACAGGGTAAGATTTTGTCAAAGTATAATGCCAATACCAAGTAGGTAAAACAATCAAAAGCCAACATGGCAAATGTTGCTATCATTATATATGAGTCTCCTGAAGGGTCAGGAAAAATTACACCATTCAAGTTATAATCCAGATGGATAATCTAAGATTCAAGCAAAAACAAAAGTATACATTAGCAAATATATAATTCGGCATACATAAAAAAGGATAAACTTGAGACATTTATAGGTAAATGGATGCACTTTGAGAACATACTCTTAAGTGAAATGAATCAGACACACGAGTACATATCGAATTATTTCTCTGATATGAGAAACCGTAAGTGTAAATAAGGACAAAAAAGTATAATAGATACTATGTAAAAGAAAGATAATATTCAATAGGGAGGAGAATTAGAAAGGTAGGAGGAGGAAAAGAAGGAAGGGAAAAAGAAAAGAAAGGGAAAAAGACAAAAAAATGAAAAAATGTAAATAAAGCTTTTGTAAATAAGGAGGGGAAGGGGAGTGGAAGGGAGAGGTGGAGAAGAGGGGGGAAAACCAATATATATCATGTACAGGTACAGATTAACTACAATGAATATGATCATTATGTATACAATGTACTAGTAAATGTTCTTGTAAATAACATTAAATTAAAAAAAATAATTTGGCAATAGTATCAAGAGTTTACTAACTAGCTTTCTCAAGAAACTTTTACTTGTTATCTATTGCACACGTAAGTAAAGAAAGCTATTAGTTAAGATATTTCTTTTACATAGTGACTAAAAGAACATCAAAAGAAGCACTGGTTTAAAAAAAAATACAGTATGCTAAGTATTAGAATTTAAATTAAAGTTCATTCACTTGCTTTCATCAAGTCATCGCAATATCACAAAATATCTATTCAATGTAACAAATGATATGCAAATTTTAAAAAGAATATAAAATTTAAAGTATCTAATGAGGATAATGATAAGAGAATTTCTATCTTTTAATTTTTATCAGTACAGATAAAGATTTTTATTTATGATACCTATTATGTTCCAGGTACTGTTCTAAGTGTTTCCTTTATGTTTCCTTATTTAGTCTGCATCATAAGTCTATGAGGCAAGCCTTCTTATATTTATCTGCATTTCACATATGATAAAACTGAGGCACAGAAAACTTGAGTAGGTGAACCAGCCAAGTCAAAATCACACAGTGAGGTGAAGTCAGAACCTAAGAAGTCCAGCTCCCAAGGCCAGTTCCTTACCAAACATAGTGGTAACATGTTTGCCCAGTACAGGCCAGGGCCCAGATTCAAACCCCAGCACAAAAACAAAACAAAACAGCCAAACAAACAAAAAAACTAATAAAAATATGCAACACTTCTATATTGAAAACCAAAACAATTATTAAGGGAAATCAAAGAGGATCTAAATGAATGCAAAGATATATTATGTTCATGGCAAAAGAATTGTCAGATTTCTTCAAATTTATTGAAAAATTTAATTGTGTCCAAATATTAACAGCTTTGCACATCTATGTGTGCAAACTGATAATCTAATCCCAAAATTTACATCATTCCAAAGAAACTAGAACAAAATTTTTTGAAGAAGAAAATAAAATAATAAAACTATTACTACTAGACATAAAGACATGTTATAAAGCAAAGCAGTTAAAACAGTGTGGCACTAGAACAATGACAGGCATATGGACCAATACATGATTGGCTGAACTATGACAAAGGAAGACTGCAATTCACTTGAGAAAAGGATGGTCTGTTCAATAAACAGAGCTGAAGCAATTGGAAATTTATGTAGAAAAATTAATATTGCCTCAACCTGTACACGCACAAAAGTGATTTTGAAATGGATTTTATATTCATATGTAAAAGCTGAATCAACCAAGATTCTAGAAGAAAGCTGGGTGTGGTGGTGGAAGCCTGTAATTCCACCACTCTGGGAGACTGAGGCAGGAAGACTGCAAATTCAAATCCAGTCCAGGCAACTCAGTGACTTAGTGAGACTCTGTATAAAAATAAAAATTTAAAAAAGGGCTGTAGATGTAGTTCAGTGTGAAGGCCCTGCGTTCAATCCTCAGTACTGCGAAAAAAAAAAAAGATTTTAAAGTAAAACAGAGTATCTTTTAACTTCTTGAATTGATACAAAAGCATTTTACACGAAAGGGAAACTTGACAAACTAGATTTTTATCAAAATTAACCTTTGTTCATAAAAAGTATCATTAAGAAATTTAGAACCCTACCAACAAATAACTGAAAAATATCTGATATCCAGCAGTATATAATGAATTTCTACAAAGCAATAAAGAAAAGTGGAAAACTCAGTAGAAAAATAAGCAAAGCCCTGAACAGTCAGTTTACAAAAGGGAAAAATTCAAATAGCTACTAAACATGAAAAGGTGTCCACCTTCCTCAGTAGCTAGAAAAAGGAGTACTAATAATCACAAGAATAAATTACTACAAATCTATTAGAATGGCTATAGTTTGAAAAACTGACACCACCTAATGTTAGTGAAGACTTAGAAAAACCAAATCACTGAAACATCACTGGCATAAAAGTAAATTGATTCAATCACCTTAAAAAAATTTGGTGGCAGCTAGTAAGATTAAGGTTTATCTGCTGTAGGACTCATTATTCAACTCCTAGATATACCCCAAACAAAAGTGACACACTAGGAAACATGTAGAAGAACATTTGTAGTAGCTTTGTCAAAAATCATTGAAAATAATGGCTCAGTCGCAGGGCTCTTGCTTATCATGTGAGGCCCTGGATTCAACTGCTAGCACTACAATTGGCTAATCAATAAAATAAAATTTCAAGACTGGAAACTATTGTCATTTGTCAATAACAAAATTAATAGTGTATTCACACAATAGAATATTATACAACACTGCATTAAAATTACACACAAAACTATGAATGACACCTAAAAACAATGTTGAATGAAAAAAGACAAATTTTCAAAATATGTTTTGTAAAATATAATTTAAATAAAGGTAAAAATAGGTTAATCTAAAGATATTCTGAAACACAAACACATGTGTAATGAAAAATGAGAAAGTGATTATCATAAAACATGTACTTTAGGAGGATGGAATATGTTTAATAACATTTTATTTCTTAATCTAGTTCACGGGTACTTCGATTTGCTTCATGATTATTTTTTAACCTGTATCATATTTTGACAGTTTTTCATATTTGATAATTTATTTTAAAGTGTTTTTATAATAGATTTACATAGTGATTTTCAATAAACTAGCAGGATGCTTTCATTATGTGAAGGGAAGATATTTGTATACAGAAAAAAATGGAAAAAAAAATCTCAAAAGAAAAATACATCTGAGTGGTGAAAATCTGGAAGATCTTATAATTTAAGCTTACTTATGAGATGACAACTTTTCTACAATAGAATAATAAAAAACATTTTCAAATTAGCTTTACCTTAGAAAAGCTGCTTATAAAGTATCAAATTCTTTTAAAAGCTCAATAACAAATTAAGTGTTTTACCTGTGTCATTCCAGCAGTAAAAGCGAAAGGGCTACAAATACTCAAAATCCACTCCAGGGATGAAGGAAGTTGCCTATAAAATGCAGTGAATCCCACACACCCCCAAAAGAGAGTAAGGAGAAACATGATCAAATTGGTGAGGGCAGCTTTCCGTAACAGCACACTCATCAGGAAAGCTAAGGCTACCTGAAAGACAGAAGACATTTGACTGTTAAATGTATCTGGTTCGCTGAGAATTGCTGTTGGTGCAATAAAGTAAACATCTTTTTATTATAAAGATACTTATCAATGAGAAAGTGATGGGTATGATGATTCTGTCTAGCTCTCAGTCCTTCTCTTAAAGAGGATCTTCATTTGCCCTACCCATATGCTGGGCTTTTGTTGCCAAGGAAGGGGTGAGGGAAAGTGGAAGAAGATCTGAGGATAGGGTAGAAATGCAGACTTGGAAAAATTGAATGAAGCTAAATTAATTAATTAAGGAAGGGCATCTATAACCTTTTGCAGAAAACATTGGAAATCCTTGTTCAGAGAAGGAAGAGGAGAGTAAAGTAGAGGAAGAGATGTTCTGAACGGAGATCTTTAGGGAAAAAAATCTTAAGTCAAGAAAAATTTTCAACAATCACCTAGAAAAGTCTTTGGCAGTTTTAAACTCAAAATCATTTTTCTTTTCCATACATCATTTGATTAATTCAGATCTTTGCGAAAGAGAGGTCCAATTTCATGTGGGTTTACACCATTTTCTCACATCCACAGAGATTTTCTCAAGCAAACACATGCACACACACACACACACACACACACACACACACACACATCCCTCATGAAAGGAGTGATGGTACTAACCTATTTGGGTGTTAATATTTGTTACACATAGTTAATACCTAAATTGGAAAAAGTGGTAACAAATGTATGAACTTACCAAGGATAATCCGTATAAGAAAAAAAGTGTAAATATGACCATGAATCCAGTCATGACTATAATTTGGGTGGATGTTATGATAATTGTAATGAATACAGAAATAATAAAGATGAACCCAGCATAAAATAAACCCCAGGAGAACCTACAAAAAAGACAAAATTATTTAAATTACTTAACTTTATTAATAAATATTTTAACTCTACAAAAGCATCTAACAAATTATACTACATTTATACCTGCCATCTAGCTTAATAAATATAATAATTATAATGTGGGAAAATCCCACTATGCTCCCCTTACCTGACCACAATAATCCATATTTTTTTCTCCTAAGGTAACCACTTTTTAAAGCACACCTATATTCCCTATGCATTTTGATTGCCTTTATCACCTAGAGATAATAGATACTGAATATTGGTATAAGCAACCACCAGTGGGAAAGGATTCTACAACCAAGTAAATGACTATAAAAAAAAAAAAACAGCATGCCCTTGCTGGTACCTACAGTTAGGCTTCAGCTCTGTGTGGATATATTATATAAATAGTATGAACATTGTCTAAATGTATGTGTTCTACTGTAACTTGCCTTTCTCAATCAACATTAACAGTATTATGCAATGCTATATAATATTTCATTGTATAAACATATCCTGGTCTTCTGCCCATAGACATTCAAGTTGTTTCTAATTCGTCTTCTCATTACAGTGTCGCCGAGAATATCCTTGTATTTGGCTTTTTGAGGGAAAATGTACAAGAATATTTGTAAGGTGAAATTGCTGAATTAAAGACTGTTTCTTCAGCTTTAGTCAATATTTCCAAATTACCCTAATTATATAAGGATACTTAACAGCTACTGATCAACCAAGCAACTCTACAAGCACCAGGGGCAAATGATAATTTGATTATTCTTCAAGATCTCTGCATGGATCCATCTGTACTCTACTTACAGTAGTAGCAGAAAATTGAAATTTCATAACCTCACTAAGCTCATTCCATTTTTCCATTCCTTCTTAGATTTCTTAAACTGATATAAATTATGCCATGCCTTTGTATACTCACACTGCTTTGCTTTAAATATGTTCATGTTCACACTTGTAGGAAGTACTTATTAAAAATTAATATTTAATCTGAGCTTTAATAAGACTGTAGTGTACATTAGTCCAAACTTCTCTTTATACAAATAAGAAAGTTGAATGTAAATCCCTCCTATTAGTTAATAGGCTTATCCAAAGTAAAAATAAATCAGTAATGAGGAACACATGAAGCTAGAGGCCTTTACTCTCTCTGTAGAGTCTGGTCTATTTGAAATTTTATAATTAAATATGAATTCAACGGCTGAAAAAAACAACAAAAGTATTACCACCGGGACCTTGCATCAGTATGTCCCAGCAGAACATGTTTGTGTTGCATTTGCTGCTTATTTGACTTATTTTTAATTTTCTTGTCATTACAATATTTTGGCCTGCATTAGAAGTATCAGCATTTTTGAAAAGCACAACACATTCTGCAAATTCACTTCCTGAATACTGAAGAGAACAACTTTAGGTAGGAATTGAAAAACCACAGTGTAGGAGGATTACGAATGAAAGAGATAATTATCTGGAAAAAGGAACCAGTTGCAGGGTGCAGCTGAGAGATATTAATAAACCTATAAAAACCTTCTGACTAAGAACAAAGTAATCAGATATAATACTTAAAAAATAAATACTGATTACATTTCACATTTATGACACTATTAAGAAGAAGTTTTAAAATGTATTTCCAATAGATACACAGCACTTTGTGGAAATGTTTCACGACACTTTTCTTTCTTAGTGTAAGGATGTATATATAAATTCATTTTGCTGGGTTTTAGATTACATGCATCTAAGAATCATCCTGAGAATGAATTCACCCAAACACACAACACCCTTTTGATTTTAATATGGGATTGACTAGAGACTCTGGTTGGGTGACTGCAAGCATTCTGTCCCACAGGATTTGTCCTAGATGAAAAGGAAGCCCTTTTTACATTGATTGCCTCTTGTTCCCGTCTAACAGACTATGTGAGTGGCTATAAACCCATTCCTTTATATTTCCCCATGTCCCGTTGCAAAAAAGTCCTTCTCTCTTTTTTAAGACATGGCTTCCTCTTTTTCTACTTAACAATTCATGTAAATTAAAATTGTCTCTGTTGGCAAAATGTATTTTACATAAAGGTAAAAACTTATTAGATCATAATATTATTTCAGGGAATGTGTAACTTACAAAGAATTATTCAATAAATAATTGTTCATCCATTCCAGGTATTTCCACATGCATAAAGAATACTTTCTTGATATGAGGAATACACAGAGAATTATCCACCATGATTCAAAATTTTTAAAATGTTAATGTTCATTTGGGGTAAAATATTTTCCTTTTCCTTTTCCTAGGCAATATAAATTCTGTCACTGATAATCTTACAAAATTCTCTATCTTCTTGGAAGTTTAGAGCTTGTATGATTTGCTTTTCTGTCTACTAATCTTATCTATTTGTTATTTTGCTCTTTGCTTCTATGAAGTTATTTGTTTTATGATACAAATGCATAAAGATAAACACACACACATTTATGCTTCAAAATCACTGTAAGTCATTTGTGGAACAGGGAAGATATAAATATTACTACATGAAATTAATGCTCTTATTAAGCCTTTCTACATGGTAGCCTACGTGCTATATGTCCTGGCAACATCACATGGGTCATCCCATTTAACAGTACTATGTGGTATTTAGTTACTCCGAAGAAATAAATGCCTGGTGGCCAAGTCCCTGAACAGAACTAAAGTCTGGTAAGACTCTACTTTCTTCAAAATGAAGAAGGTTGGAGAAATCAGCCGATAACCGCAGGCAGATCAAACAGAAGAGCTACAATCAGCATACTCTGCTGAGAGTCCCAGCTCTGCACTCACCACCTAGACACTGCAACTCTGATTCTCCTTCACTTTCACTTTCCTTGTTTACAAATTGGATGGTGGTGTCTCTATCCCAAGCTTAGTTTAGGGCATTCATGGCACAGAAAAGGTGCTCAGGAAATTGGAATCACTATTTTCCAATGCAAAATTTAACAAATACTAAATCAAGAATTTAGAACAAAGGAAAAAATAGCCAATGTATCAAGATCAAACCATGATACTCAGAAAGAACATTTTTTTTACTGCTTCATAATTTCTCTGTTTATCAATTTACACTACTTGAGTTAATCACTCACCAGAATGCTGTATCTTGTAGACCCATCATTTTCATCAAACCTTTACATTTTTTTCTCTCTTTTGTAACATCAAGTGATACAAAATATATAAATGAGGAGAAATAAACCAAGCAGAATAAAATCAAGATCTCATTTTGAAGAATGTCTCTAGAAATAAAAGGTAAGGTCTTCATATTTATAGCAGTGACTGACATCAACTCCTCCATCACTGAGTGGTTTGTTGTGCTCTAAGAATTTAAACAAACATAAATCATTATTGAAGGCCAGACACTGTAGAGCTCTGAATAAGTGTTGTGGATTTAGTGATGTCAATTTCTTAGTTTTAATATTCTACTATAATTATGCAAGATGTTTGCATTAGGAGAAACTGGTGGAAGGATATACCAACCTCCCTGGTACTTTGTTTTTGCAGCTTCCTATAATTCTAAACCATTTCTAAATTGAAAATTTAAAAATAATCAAGTGTCTTCTCTTGTCTAAATATCTGCTTCATTATGGAAGAGTGAAAAACTGAGTATAAGTCATTCTTATGGTTTGAATGTGCCCCTCTAAAATTTATATTGAGAATTCATCCCCACCGTGTTGACATCAGAGGTGGGGCCTTTGGGAAGCAATTACGTAATGAGGGAACCATCCTCTTGGAACAGATCAGTGGCCCATCAAAGGGCTGGACAGAACTAACTGAGACCCTTTTTGTCCCTCTCTCTCTTGTCATGTGAAGACACTTAGATGCTGGCACCTGTGTGGAACAGGACCTCATCAGACTTGAATCTGTCAGTCCCTTGATCTGAATACTTCTGGCCTCCAGAACTATGAGAAACGGATTCTTGTTCTTTATAACTCATCTAGCCTCACGTACTTGCTTATAGCAGCACAAATGAACTAAGACAGTCATCTTTCATCAAAACCTTGATATTGTTGGAGTTAGTTTACATTACACTATATTAAACTAATCAAAAGTTACATTACAACTTTTCAGTTTAGCACTTACTTCTATAATAGCAGCATTAATGACAGTTTGTAAAGTCACAAATCCTCTATTCCAGTATGTGGACAATGTGCATGAAAAATCATCATTTGCCTTCCAGCAATGAGCTGTAAACACAAAGAACAGCATACCCACCATTATGGGAGGAGAGGAGTTGGAGAATAAGAAATTAGAATCTAAGAGAAAACAATCCACCAGTTTCTAAGAGGAAGCAATCCATTAGTCAGAAATTCTAACCTCCTAAAAAAGCAGCAAACAAAAGTTCTTCTAAAGTATTTTTCAGTAAAGAGCACAGAATACATGTAAGTCTTAGAAAATAAAAAAAAAAGATGAAAGAGGACACTCTGCTTCACCAATACTAGACTCCATGCCATGTCTCAAAATGCCTAACCCACTCCAGCTCTACAACTTTCTTTGCTCTTGAATGCTCTTCTAGATGAATACAGGGTTCATGCTTTCTCTTCACCCAGATCGCCACTCAAAAGTAACTATCACAGAAGTCTTTCCTGATGACTATAAATAAAATGTCTGAAATCACTCCTTTACTTGTACTATTTATCTTTTTTTTTTTTTTTTGAGACAGGTTCTCACTATGCAGTTCAGGTTGACCTTGATCTCACTATGCAGCCCAGGCTGGCCTTGAACTCCCTGAAATCCTCTTGCCCCAGCCTTCCAAGTGCTTGGATTACAGGCATGTGCCACCACATCCAGCTTACCATTTATTTTTTAACTTTGCTTTATTTTACTTTATTGAGTGTATAGTAAGCTCTGTATTTTGTTAACTTCAGTCCCCAGGACCAAGAACTGTACACAGCATGTATTAGCACTCAGTGAATGAATACAAAAGAACTGATTCTACTAGTCACATCAGTTCTGTTCCCTAAGGGATCTTCTAATCCAACAGCCCCTCCTCCTTTCACCTGCCTCCATTATTATCTGAGTCACCATCAACTCACTGGGAGGTTTTGTTGCACTCTCTGTGAACCATTTGCAATACATTCTCTGGGCTAAATCAGGAGTGTTCTCTTACTCTCCCTTGATTAAAGTCATCGGGGGCGGTCCAATGCCCTGGGTTTACGAGATGCCACAAGATCTAGATCCTAAGTAACTTCAGCTTCATTCTCCTTTCCCATTCCTTTTCATGTGCTTCTTCCACAGATAGCTTTCTCGCCTTGGGTTCTTCACATTTGTCTTTCTTCTATCTGAAACACAACACTACTAGCTCCTCACACCGAACATCCTTCTGGTCTAAGTCCCCATACGAGCCTTTCTTTGCATTTGTCAATAATTACTTAATGTCTGTCTGTTCTACTAAATTGAAATCTCACCTGGCATTGAGACCTATCAGTCTCGATCACCCCTGCATCCTTTGAAACATACACCTGACATCTCAATCGACATAGATTGAATTATTCTACAGTCTTTGGATGGTAAACCTCAAGTGGGAATATACTTTTGGTTTTGGAATAAGTTCAACAATAAAATGTCATTCTATTTTCTCAGGTGCCATTTAAAGCATCTCTGTTGCCCATCACCACCTATTCCTTTAGTTAAAAACATGAAATTTTGTGTCATGAGATTTTATATGGAAACTCACCTGATAAACCTTCTTCTTTCAAAAATGGAATTCTATATCCTTGAAAAAATTTTAACTTATAAGAGAAAGTATCACTGAAGATAACTCCTACAGCATATGGTAAATTCTTTAACAGAATTTCATCCATGTATTTTTTATTTGGCACCCCAATGATTCTTTCTTCTGTGAATTATAAGATAAAATAGAGATAGAGAATTGTCATAGAATTTCACCAAAACAAAATGTAATACGCAACTGTGTTATTAGATATTTTTATTAGGCTTAAATTAAAATCATTTTCTATTTAAATCAAATGAACTAAAAGGCAAGGTGGGAAATTTTATTTTAATTCCAGAATCAGTAGACATACATTACAGTTAAGTGGTTTCTTTTAATAATAGTATGTATCAGGGCAAATGTTAGGTACATAAATAACATTATGCTGGGAAAAGCAGTTCATAAGAAAATGAAAATACAAAAAAATAGAGGAAATTGTTTTAGTTATGATACAGCTGAGAATTCTAGATTTCACATTCACTGAAACAAAGTCAATTTATGTGACCTTTGTTTTATAGAGGAAACAAGAAAAAGTAACTATTTCTAAGAGCCAGAAATCTCATTTGCTAGAAATTGAGTATTACAGAGTAAATAGCCAGATTACACCCTCATCTGCCCATGAATAAAACAATTTTATTTATCCTGACCTAATTCAGAATGAAGACTTTTAAAGATGTTTACAAATTATACTACACACAGAAAAGAATACTTTTTAGTTATCCATTTTACTTTCCATAATTATGACCCAATAACGATGGCCCAATCTTTTATTTAGATTCTTTTCCTGAGAGATATATCATAATCATTGCATTTCCATGTTAAAGACATACACACCCACCAAAGGATATACTCCTTCTAGTCACTGTTGTGCAAAGCTGAAATTATAAACCTGTCCTTTCAGTATGGCCAGAAGAAATGTGAGCCTCCCTAAAATGAATCTTCAACAAGCTGAGAGGATTTAGAAGGATGACTATTGTGAGCTAAACAACTTATACTATCTTGATAATTATTTGGTTAGTACCACGTATCACTGTGACTTCAAATTAACATGTATACATCTTATAAAAATATAAACTAACATCAGTAATTCTCTCTTGCCTTTAGTATACCCACCTTTCATAAAGGGAAATAATGTTGTTTTATTCATTATCTGCTGGGTTATATTAGAGATTGGTGTGTACACAACCATCATAGAAGAGCTATTGAATTTATCTACCCTCCCAAGATCTTGAGGAGGCATTTCAGGAAACTGGATATTTTCTCCAAAATATGAAAACAGACCCATATACAGTCCTAGAAGTATTGGGAAACCCCATTCCTATAAAACATTTTAAAAAGAGAGAAGACAACGAATTTAGATAATTTTCCCTTAAAGTCAGTTGATATTAATGAACTATTAAAGACAAATCCCAATTTTACCATGTATTCTTCAAACCAAGGTGAACCCAATGAAAGATAAATACGGAGTTAGTAGTCAAGTGCATCATTTTTCGATGGGTGCTACAGGTCAATTTTTGCATTAAAACATGAAGTACTTCAGGAAGCCACTATTCCTCTGAAAATAAGACCTACCTGGGTAGATCTTATTTTGGAGGAAACAGGTTATGTAAAAAGTAACAGGATGTCGAATAGGATAAGAATCTCCATATGTCTGGGCAGTAAATTCTAGAGTCTGTAAGATACAGAGTTTTCTAGATAAGGTTCATAGTGAAAAATAGCAGTATTTTTGTCAATTATCATATCATTGTATTAGAAACTAAAAGAAGCTGGACATCATGCCAAAAGCCTATAATCGCAGCTACTGGGGAAGCCAACAGGCAAAGGTCACCAATTCAAGGCCACCTGGGCAACTCAGCGCGACCAATTCTACCAAAAAAAAAAATTTTTTTTTCTTAAACTGGATATGTAGCTCAGACCTACCTGGGTATAATCCCCAATAAATACCAAACAAACAAAAAAGAAAATAAGAGGAGGAGGAAAAAGAAGAACTGAAGGAACTGAGTAGCCTAAGTGGTAGAGACTATTTGTAGATTACCAATATCAATAATCCCTTCCTTCTGGACACAATGCTAGAGTACATCCTCAACCTCCCAAAATTAAGTAGGACCAAATGGTTGTGTTCTAGCCAATGAGACGTGGAAGAGTCATATATTCCCTCTCCAGGATTGGCTAATGGACCTTAATAAAACTTTCTACACTATTTCTACCTCAATTCATCTTTTTCTTGATCTACTGATTGGATTCAGAGGATTCTATGAACATCTCCAGGATTTAGGGAGATAGTAGAGTTCCTAGGTGCAGAAGAAGGTTTAATCCCTGAATGACTGGAGAAGATTCCTCCACTCAACCAACCCATTTCGCTACTACCAAACTTTAGCCTTTGAAAAGAGTGAAAAACAAACATTCATTCTGTGAAACCATGGAGATCTGGGCTGGTCGCTTCTCTTTGGCCCTCCATCTACTTAATGCAAACCAACACTGGTGTTACTTTGTCATAATTCTTGGGAATAAACTTTGTGCAGAAAATTAATAATCTTTAATATAAGAACATAAAATTAAAAGTTCTCAATTTATATTATGCAAAATTTCTACTATTTCTTGGCTCTAAATGTATAATATGTGGTAGCTTTAACAGTTTGTCATAATTTATCATATAATTAAATTTTAATTTAATCTCTTTATGCATAATACTTTTATTCTTTACAAGTCTATGTTATTGTTCAAGGACTATTATAGGTCTCTCAACTAAACAAATGCAACTAGATAAAAATCTCAAAATCAATAAATATGTCTGATAATTAAAATACAACATTTGAAATCACTAGACAATAAGAGTGCTAATTGTAGAAAGAAGCAAACCTTCAGACATACCAATGAGCTCTCTCTTTTCATCCTCCATTTCTTAAGAAAATTCTTGCGGAGCAGTGCTTGAGTTTGCTGATAGACGCTTATCTGTTTTATGCTCATTTCACCTGTCCATTAAGTGAACAAGAGAAAGTGAAGCAGAAAAATAAGTACTAGAAGAAAATTGTGATTTTATTTTTCATTAAAATACTTACTACTTTTAAAAACAGTAAAACTGCCTCGCAAGCACAAGGCCCTGAGTTCGATCCCCAGCACCACAAAACAAACAAACAAACAAACAAAAAACAGTAAAAACAATTTAAAATATTATTGCAATAACCCATGAGTAAAATTTCACCCCAAATACTCATATTCACTTTAAGCTATCTGGTAAAGTGAGTTTTAGTGGGGAATTAGAAATATTATTACCATACTTTTATAATAACAGAGTACTACATAGGAAAAACTACTATTAAAATTTACAATCTATAAGATAACCTCACATTCTTTACCTCCTAACAGAATTCAACAATGTGAATAAAATAACTAAATTATATCTCATCTTATTAGCAGTCATTTCTTGTTCCTCATATTTGAAGAATCCCAGAGATGATCAAATTAACATCAAAATTCTACTAAATTTATCTGAATAATAAATTATGTTCATCAGATATAACCCCAATGAACTATTTTTGTAGTATTTACCTTCAGATTGAAGTAAACAACTTTTAATAAATGAATCGGGATGTGGAATAACAATCCGGGCTCAAATTACTTGAAACTTGATTCTGAGACAGGAAGATAAAACAATTTCTCTCAATTTTCCTGAATTCAGAAGTCCCTGAATAACTCAAGAAGCGAACTATTACACAGTTTTTAAAAAGAAGAAGAAATAATTACAGGAGAAAATATTTTTTGCTTAAACGATTTCAAATAAACAAACAGAAACAATTTTCAGTTTTTATAATATCCCGATTTAATTATCCTCTCAAATTTGGAAATCAAAATACTCAGACAATTCTCCCTCTGCTAATACAAAAGCTAATGCAACTAGTTGTCTATATTTTACTCAATATCTACACAATAAAGGTTGGCTGGGAAAAAATACAAAAATTTAGCCACTAAGTCTTCAACATAAATCATGTAAGTATTTGAAATTGTCTGAAAAATAGATTGATTTTAGCAGTGTCCATCCACATATTTGGCATAATGCAAAAAAATCAGAGCTTTACTTACTGTCAGGAAAATCAGAATAAGTATTCAGGAAACAATCAAACCATAGTTCTCTTTTTGTCTAGTGAAACAATGAAAACTTTTTTGCTGCTTCTTCATTTATTCCTTGAATCGGTGACTACTCCCAACAGTTCTTGGTCCCACTGGTTTCAGAAAAAGGGGTAGGTTCTGCAAAAGTCAAGCAAAGCTGCACATGATGAACTTTTTTTTGTTTTCTGTGTCCTTTTCCCTCAAGCCAGTTATTCTGCAGGGAAATAACTGTTCTGTGATTGGGTGGAATAGCACAAACTCTGTGTTTGTTCATTTGGCCTTTCAACTCCAGGAAGAAGAGGGTAAGTGGTAAATAAGAAAAATGGTACTAGTCAATTAGATATCATACCAAGATGGTGGAAAGAACACACACATACACACACACATGCACGCACACACGCATGCACAAAAGTAAAAATGATAACAACCGAAAAAGCAATTAAATTTGTATGAGAACTCTCTTTTTTTTCCATTACTGATGTTTAACACATCTGTGAATTTGACAAATTCAGTCTAAGCAAGTGTAACATAGTAGAGCAGAATTTTTTCCTTTTTGTTTTCTCCTAATAGAGATAAGCACTCCACAGTCTGCCTTGGAAAAACTCCCAGGGTGGACAAATGAATAATTATGAACAAATTCCTTTCTTCTGCTGTATTCATAGTAAACGTAGGATTTTATAAGACATATGAACAAAATACAGGTAAGTGGACTGCTCATGACTAAAAAAATATAAAAACATTCAGGTGGATTTTCGTGCATGAGTACCAGAAAGAAAAACTGAACTGCATTCAATTCTCATTTCAAAGTCTATTTCTGAAAAGAATTGCAAACTTTTCTTGACCTGCCACAGTAAAAGGCAAAACAGGAAACCAAAGTCCATGAATTGGGAAATCTCAAATATTTGACATGGCTCCCAATCCACAGATGTTAATAATCATAAAGCTGAGAGATTTTCTGGAGTAAACCAGGATAATTAAAAAAAGAAAGAAAGAGTTAAAGCCACAAAAAATATATATCTAGTTTCTTTAGCAATCAGCCCTACTTCTAAAAGTAGTCAACAGTGAAATCTCGCAAGTCTTTTACATTTAAGGTAGCAAAAACAAAGATAATAGAGGTGTTCCGAAGGTCCCATGTGATCTGTGGCAAAGTTGCAAACTTAAAATTTTGTATCAAGAATAAATCAAAATTTTGTTGTTATAGATTTTTATGCCTTTTATTCCCCATTTTAGGAATCATTTTTGTTCTACCTTTCTTACAATCATTAAAATTTGCAACTATAATATCAATAATTTCTTAAATTACATATGTTTTAGATTACTTCTATTTCTTGTATGTTCTTAGCCTTCTTCTCCTTGACTTCTTAATAAATTCTGGTTTATTTTCATTTTGGGGAGACCATTTTCTTCATTTAAATGTGAAGATTTCCCCACAAATATATATTCTAGATATATAACCAAACTTAATAAATGAGGAATAAAACATAATGAAAAGAAGCTAATAAACAATGAAAGAAATAAAGAAAGGAAAGCGCGTACCAGGTAATAAAATTGAAAAGGGAAATTAAGATTTTCCTTGAACTGTTAGTGTCATCCCAGACAATTAAGAAGTCCAAGGATATACTGTACTGAGACTTAGGTCTCAGGTTTCTTAGGGGCCTGCAAGCTGGACTTGATCCTTAATATTTAGGTAGGACACAGGAATTCATACCCTTGCATGAATTCAGAAGCTTTACAGAACTGTTTAGTATTAGAAGTAGGCTAGAAAATCTTCACATGCTACCTGTAGGAAGTAGTGGAGATCACTGGACAACCTCTGTGGTACACAGAAAAAGAAAACCCTCAGTATACTTACCCTCTGTCAGGTAAAGGTGACAGAAGAGGGGTCTCCCAGCTTAGTAACAGAAACAGTATCATAGCAGTTGCTGCATGCACTCTAGAGCCAAATTTGGTTAAAATTCTAGTTTTGTGATCACATTTCTAGAGAAGATATCATTGGAGTGAAGACCAGTAGCATAATGTAGCAACTCCAGGATTTGGAAACTAGACACCTGAAAAACAACAACTTGATGATGAGAACAGGAAGAAGAACTCCAGGAATCCAAGAATCCAGAAAGCACAGACAGGAAAACCAGAATTCACAGGGAAACTGTAGAAACTGAAGACAATGGAGAGAAAAGAACAAACCAGTCCGGAATGTGAATGCCAGAACCCAGAGAGGAGGCTCTGTCCCCATAAACACAAAGTAAGCCGAGGAGAAACAAAATGGTAGGCTTGCAGTGCTGGCCCCAAGAAAATCCCACAGCTATTGTAAACTACACATTGGGTGTGGGATTTTATCCTGAAAGTGACTCCTTCCACATGGAAGGCTAGAGTTGAAGAAGAAATCTATTGCAGCACCCACCATAATTGGAAGTGATTTAATCAGGAGTCATTTTGGGAAAGAATTATTAAAAACTGAGCTTCTCTGGGAATCAGAAGTCACAGAACAACTACCCTTCAGAGTTTCTGTAGTCACCTTACCACGGTTAATGTAGATAGGGATAAAGAGGCTAGTCATAGACCATCTGTGAAGTTTAAGCAGTGACAAGTTCAGGTCAGGAAGGACACGGTGGTCCCACTCACTGTGGTGAGAAGCCAGGCCAGTCATGTATGGTTTTCTGAGAGGGCTGGTTATGAAAGTACTTGCATAAAGCCCAGTGGACTGCTTGACATTTCCCCAGCCCCGTTGCCTACTTCTAGCTTTTGCCATCTGCTAATGTGATCAAGGATACCCCTTAGCTAGCATGGTTACCACATCCCAAGGGGTATAAACAGAGAGGCCTCTGGAACAAGGTGGGTACCTCACAAGCCCACAAGCCATAAAACTAAGCAGGGATAGCAGTGACTTGGGGTGCACAGAGGGGAACACTTAAGAGCTCCTGGAGTGAAGACAGCCCTAAGACAGAAATCATACTATTGATTGATCCTGCCCAAGAAGAAAGGTGTGGCGTGACTCAACATCTACACAGAAAATAAAAATTGAGGTGGAAACAAAGTACGTTTCAGTTGTGACTCACTATTCCCCCCACTCCATACCTGGTGGATTTCAATACTATAGCCCCTGAAAAGAAACATTCACCCAAACACATGGAGGATTTTTCTGGTCTCATTTCTCCTTTTCTTGTTTTTTTGGAATTTCTTTATTTTTCCCCTTTTTATTTTGCTTTTTATCTTTCTTCCTTATTTGTTTTCTTCTAGGACTTCAATGTACTTCTGTATTAACTTTCTTTTACTCTTTAATTTGACTCTTTACTCACTTTTCTCTCCTGCTTCTCATTCTCCTTTTCTTTATGTTTCAGATTTTACTTCTTTTATTTTTCTCTTTTCCCAGTCTTCCATTTTTGTTATTATAATTAAGCTCTATTATCTTTTTAGATATTTAGTTAACTAAATGCTATTATTGTTGACCTATTTTCTATTTTTTTTATTTTACTTTATTTTTTTGGTGCTGGGGATTGAACTCAGGGCCTTGTGCTCTTTTCTATTATTAATGGTAATTTAGTTGTGTTTAGTAGATATTTACTGTATGTCAATATTTGGTTTGTTTTTGTGTCTATACTATTATTATAGCTCTCTTTTCTATTGATAAGGCTGGTTAAGTCGTAGTTTGTATTGGTATGTCAACATCTGCTTTATCTCTAACTCTACTTTTACTGCTGATCTATTTGCTATTGCCAATGATGTTACTTTTTCTTCTTTTTTCTTTTTCTATTTTCTGAATAGCTAGCCTCTCTGCCTTCCCCTCCCTTTTTCTCTGTACAATTATGACACACAAGAGTCATGAGAAACAAAGCCCTCATTCACTTACATTACATCACTGCCTAGAGGTGGCTCTGGTTGAGCAGTAAGAGCCATTGGTAGTATTTTCTTCTGTCCACATGATCCCCAATTTTGTTCTGAGTGCAGAAAAATATAAAAACAATGTGAAGCTGCCTGGTAGAAGGAACACTTGATCAAGCATTTTCTTCCCCAGACAACACCCTCCTTTTCTATTCAGTGATGGAACATGCTTTTCTTAGCTTGACCATGCTCTCAGGACTCCTTGCAAACAGAGTAGAAAAATATAAGAGAAGCCTTAGATTTCCCTTCACTTTCCTCCTGTCATACTGCTCACAGACTGGAAACATGTGTGCTGGCTACTGGCATGCTTTTTTAGTAAGTAATAGTTTGGAATGCCAACGAAGTGCTCTTGGGGTTATATTAAGGGTCTGAGACCTTTCTTTCTCCCTCTCTCTCTCTCTCTCTCTCTCTCTTTCTCTCTCTCTCCATATATATATATGTGTGTGTGTGTGTGTGTGTGTTTCTGTTTTTTTTTTTTTTTGTTTTCATTTTAGAGGATAAGAGGGAGAGTTTTTTTGGACATGGGAACTTCACTTATTAATGCCAGTAGTCTAGCATTACTTTTATTCCTTGGAAATTTCCTGTAAGTCTAGAGGAACTGATTGGTTGTATTGGTGAAAATCTCCCATGTGAAAAAACAGAACTCCAAGAATACATTGGAAATGATTAAGTATATAATTGCCAAAGTTATAAATGCAACATTCTAAGTTGTCATAGTGCTCATAACAGGAAAATTTAGAAATAATGAATATATCTCTCAATTAATCTTCATCTAAAACTTTTGGTACAAAAAAAAAACCTAAAAAAAAAATAAAACTTTCGGTACACACAAACATTGAAATATAACAAGCATGACAGTGACATAGCTATGTAATAAACTGGGAAAGTGTGATATTCATATTATGTTGTTAAATAAGACAATTACAAAACAGTAGACAAAGTATTATCTTGCATGCGTATATATAATAGAAAAGGTATTAACTAATCAAGAGAATTTTTCCTATTTTAGACACATTAATCATATGATTTATTATATTTATGCAGGATGTCAGAATTTTTAAACTACATTTATTAAAATTAGGTTGAACTCGCCATTTTAGCCATTTTAAAGTGCAATTTATTAACATTAGTTGCACTTACGATATTGTGTATCCATCACCACTATCTAATTACAAAAGTTTTCATCCTCACCAAATAGGAATTCTGTATCCATTAAGTAATAACTCCCTCTCTCCCCCTTCCCTATTGTTCAGTAAATTTGACTTTCTGTCTCAATGGTTGTGCTTATGCTATATCTCATATGAGTGCATTCATACAATATTCGCTTTTTTGTCTGGTTTATACAATTAAATAGACTGAGACATTGAGAATTTTTAGATCATAAATACCCATTGACTTTATTTGCAACAATTTTTTTTATCCAATCTAGTACGATCCTAGATCTGCTGATGCATTTGCTTTGTATTTATCTAACTAGCATTTTCTTCTTCTCTGCTGCAAATACTACATGTTAGAAACATTTGAATATCATCAACTCTCTAAAGTGCGACTCCACCAGACCTGTCCTTTCACTGCTGCTTCTGATTCCACCTTCAGGTGGCTCCTCTCGCAGTGAGCTCTCCTGCCACCTCTGGAACAAACCTCATCTCTCATGGAAGTTGTTGCTGCCTAAGCGCTTATTTTTCTATGTGATTCATGTAGGACTCCGCAATCACATGGTTAACCAAAATCCCAGCCCCTCATAAACATACCTTAGACTTCTCATTTTTCTACCGAGTGCGGGATACCCACCTTCTCCAGGCTGTGGGCACTTGATATCAAGTCCCAGGTCCCAGCCTGAACAGCCTTTTCTGAAGCTCACTTTTTGCTGCAGTCATGATTCTAAGTCCCCATTTCTCACAGACTTTAAATCACTTCTGTAATCTTCATTTAGGCATAAAAATTTCAATCTCCAGCCTTAAAGGTTTATGTATACCTTACTGTTCTGATAGTGTTAAAGTGGTTTTTTTAAATATATTTTATCTACAATTTCATCTGCTTATCTAAAATTTCATCTGTTTCATATATTTTATCTACAATTTCCTATCTGTAATGGGAAAAGAGGCTAGTTTTGCTGAGAACCATACTGAAGGACATGGACTGTATACATGGGCTAAATACTTCTATTCAGAATGACAAGCAAGGTCCTTTGAGGGCCCAGGCTATGCTTAATGTAAGACTGACCACAATCTATATCATGAGGATAAGACCCCAGTATATTCAGTCTGTATGCTGTTGGTTGAAAAAAGGTTGGTTCAAGTAAAGATTGACCCAATCGCAAGCTTCAGCTCTGGAGATTGACAAGGAAAACAGAGTGGAAGCTAAACAATTAAACAGAGAGGTAGACAAAAGGGACATGATAAGTTATGGGGTAAACTAAAATTAGGAGTATAAAAGTTTTAAATAAGTAGAAAAATAAGTATGTTAGAAAAAGATGGGCCAGATTCAGAAGATGGCTGCCTAGGGGGCCACAGCAAGGGTAAGCCTCTAAATTCTCACTGGAGAAAAGCAGGTACCTGAGGCAGGAGTGAAAGATAAAGTCAGATATAGGAGAGCAAATGAAAAGTAAAATTTGCTGGACCAAACTGTAGTGTCTGAGGGGCATGGGAGGAGAAATGGGTTACTCCAGGATCACCCCCAACCCAGTGTACTCACCATCTGAGGAGACCAGACTGAGGGAGGGAGTTGTCTCTTCAGTGGAACAAACTCACAGTCACTCTAATTTTCCTACTGGGCATAGCAAGTGTGATACTTGCAATTCAGATATTCAAAGAAACCAAGAGCAGAATAACGATCTATGAGACGAGAATGGCACGCACTGGAGTTTTGAAAACAATAGAGCGCCAGTGCCTGTAAATGGCAGGACTGTGGAGAGAGAAAACACAGAAAAAACCTAAATTGCCCATTCCCCTCACATACAACAAGAGTCCTGGGCCTGTGGGTCACTCAGGGTGCAACCCACAATTGGTGGCAGGCTAGGGTGGTGGTGCTCAGTACCACCTAACAGGAGACAGTAGAGGGCAGGGAGACCTAGGACTGCACCAAGTATGTGGTCAGAAAGTGGAGCTGGGGAGGTCCGTGGCAGGAGGGATGGACACTGGCATCTGGGTCGGGGCCTTTTGGCACTGCAGTGGGGCAAAAATTTGTGCAGCCCTAGGGAGGTCCCATACCCGAAATAGAGAGGCGCTGGACATTGTGAGCTGTGGGCAGAGCAGGGGCCATCAAGGGGAGGCATGGATCACATTCTTGGAGAAATAGGGGAGAGAAGGGTGATTCGGTGGAGTCAGAACACAGTGAGTACTCTCCTACTGTTTTCCCAAACACCAGAGAGGCCTGAAGCAGCATGAGACCCTGCCCATCGCCCACACCCACATCCCATAGTGGCAAAGGGGGCTCTCCACCAAGCCTGGAGTCTGCCTCAGGTTGCCATGGGAGAGACTGAGAACAGAGCCCTTGAGACAGAGACAGATATCAGTGGGCAGAAACAGAGAACAGTGCCTCAGCTGAAAGTCTTCTAGCAATATACTAGGCAAGAAAAACCTGTGTAGGCAAGACATGGAGATAACTGTGATATGTGCCAGGCGATACAGGGAGTAGGAATGTGAACTATGTCAGAAGTTGACAGAGAACTGGAGAACTAAGATTTGGGCAAACTACACCACATCTGCTTACTCTCAAATCAATTCAGGCAACTGAATCCTGAAATCATGATGGAGTCCTGCAGTTGGCCATGTCCAGAGCACAGCTTGCAGGTAAGAGGCCAGCAGATAGCTGAGTGGTCCACAGGGGGAGGTTGCTTGGCTTCTCACAGTTAGTCTGTGACTCCAGTGTAGAGCGAGCTGTGTAGCATTAACACTCTGGGTTAATGCTACAACTGTGAGTTTTTTTTTTTAATCTTTTTGTCGTTGTTGTTGTTTTCTGCTTATTTGTTTGTTATAGGATATCTTGGTGGTTGTTATTTTTCTGCTTCTAACTTCTTTACTGGTATTGTTTTTTATTTTATTTTACATTATCCTTTAAGGTTTTTCCTTTGTTCTGCTCCCTCTTTTAGTCTTTCTTCTTTTTTATTTTGATTCTTTTCCCTCCCTATTTTTTCTCTTCACTTCTTCATTTGCTTGCCTTCCCTCTCTTCCTCTCAACCTTTCATCCATCACATATATAATGATGGGTGTGTACATGTGCACAAGAGAATAAGAATTAACCAGTGCTATCAAGTAAACCGTACCATTCAAAGGCATGTCAGGGTAATCCTTAACAAAATTGAGTTTAGAGAATCCAAACAAAATTGAGTTTAGAGGATCTAACTACAAATATATTAACAGGTTCTAACCATCTTGCTGGCTCCTTCTGTCTCTAAATACAGTGGTACCTCGCTTCATGAACTTGATTCTTTCCATAATTCTGTTCACAAACTAAGTTGGCCAAGAATCGAATCAAATTCAGTGGTAGGTTCAATGTTGACCTTATGAGGAAATTTGATGCAGTTCTCTTCCAGTCAGTTTCACCCATTTGAATACCTTCTTCTGGCTACACAAATATTCTCTCAAACCTCCTCAGCACTAGCCCTTTACTCCAGTTATAGAAGTAATTCCAACAACCTTCTGTTTTTTTACCTATTGACATTTCCCTTACCTCCCTGTCTTCCCTCTGATGTAGCCCTTTCCTTTTCTCCTTCTTTCCTTCCTCTTACCCTCCACATTCCAGACAAACTTCAAATAGCAGTATAATACAGACTGTAAGGAACACTGATAAAAAAGTGAAATTATTGAAACAAATTTTAATGTTTATGATTGCTGTATGATTGGATCTGTTGATGTTATAACCAGTAGAAATTCTTTTTACAACACAGTTACTAGGTCAAACCCAAATAAATAGAATAGGTTGAGGTGGTATATAATATCTCTTTGACAAACAAAGCCAAGAAAACAGAACTTAACTAAATAGATCTTTATACCAACTGCAAATCCCCTTCACTCTCTTTGACCTCAATCCTCAACATAAATACACATCCATGAAAAGAATACAAGAAAATAGGGCAACAAGATGCCTCCTAAGACTCCCAACTCTCCCCAGATGGAGCTGCAGGGCAGTGAGGAAGAAGAAATTGAAAACCAAATAGCTGAGCTGCATGAAATGATCAAAGAAGAAGCAGGGAAACCCTGAAAGGTCAAAGATGACATAACCCGAAAGATAATGGAACAAATTGATCAAGGTGGTTGTGAAAGAACCAAACAAAAAAATTAGAAGAACAGACCAAAACTAAAATACAAGAATGACAAATTTACCAAAGAAATAGATTCCTTGAAAAAGTGCCAAACAGAAATTCTAGAGATAAAGAATTGTGTTGAATACATAAATAGCAGAAATGACCAATGTGAGGGAAGAGTCTCAGAACTCAAGTACATAATGGAAATACATCATTATATACACAGACAAACCTTAAAAATGACAAGAGAGCAAGGAAAATTTATCTAACAGCTACTAGATGACACTAAGAAGACTAACCCAAGGCTAAACGGAGTTAGAGAAAATTTAGGGGACAACACACATGGAATTAAAACTCTGTTTACAGAAATCATGGGAGAAAATTTTCCCTGTATGGGGAAAGAGCTCAACATACAGGTAGGTAAAGTTTACAGAACACTAAATAATTATGAAAAAGGAATCTCCACATGACACATTATAGTCATAAGCTCAGAAGACCAACATAAAGAGAGAATCTTAAAAGCCACATAGAAAAGCAAAAACATCACTTATAAAGGTGAGCCCAGGGGGCTAGGGATTTTGCTCAGTGGTTAGAGTGTTTGCCTTGCAAGCACAAGGCCCTGAGTTTGATCCCCAGCACAAAAAAAAAAATAAAAATAAAAGGTGAGCCCATTAGGATATTAGGATTGTAGCAGATTTTTCTTTTTAAAATTTTCATATTTTCTATTTTAATTTTTAATATTTTTGGCTTTCCTTAAAGAAGAGTTATTATTTTTCATTATTACTGCCACTGTGGTATATAAAGTAGAAGTGGTGGTTGAATTCCTCTTCTGTTACTAAAGAATATTAGCATTATGAAGAAAGCCAGTTCTTCCTGAAGCAGTAGATGGAAATTGCATTGTTTCCTCCCTCCATGTGGTGGGAAAAGTAAGGAAATTTGGGTGTGATACCTATGAGAGTTGGATTATTGGTCAGGCAGAAGTAGTATTAGAATGGCATATTTATAAAAGGGGATATGTCATGAAGGCAGTGGAGACATAAAGAAGCCAACTTTGTATATCAGGAAAATCTGTGAGTAAAAACATTACCCAAGGCAAAATAACTGCCTTAAACGGTACAATGTGGGTAAGTCAGCCATAGTAAGAATAGTGGAAGAGCACAAAAGAGCACAAAGACAAAGAGAAACCCAAAGAGAGGCACCAGGTAGTAATCCAAGACCTTCTGCTGCTCAGGTTCCTAGAACATCGTGGCTGCAGATCATCCTTAAAGAATAGAAAATACGTAAGCAAACCCTAATGCCATCTCTGTTTTTGGATTCTTGTTTCTTAATATACCTTCTTATCCTAAAAGCTCTATATGTCAGTTAGCATGACTGAATGTGTATTACTTGCAGCTAAAAACAAAACAAAACAAAACAACCCAATAGATCCCACGTGGTTAGTGAATAGTTAATGTTCGCCAGGGACCAGGGGCATAATTATCCAAGCATCAGGAAGTGGTCAGTGACTGTCAGTGGTTTTACTTCCTCTGCATGTGGGAGAAGAGAAAACAAGACTTGTTCAAGGACACTAGGCCCCAGAACCCCTCGCATTCAGTTTCAATCAGGAAAGTTCCTTTTACTTTACCTCCTACTCTGAGGTGGACAAACTAAGACTTGTTCCTGTCTTTGCCATGGAATACAGGAAAGGTTCAGCAATCTCAATTTAGTTAGCACTTAATTTCTGACCCAGGATGGAGGGGTGAACCATAAATGTTCTTAAATTAATCAAAAAGCAAATCATTCATAGTCCAGAATAATAGAATATTCAATATAATTTTGCTTTAATCATACTTTGTGGTTACCCACAAATTATCTTCCTCCTTCATAGAACTCTCCCCTTGACATCCTTCTACCCCATTTCTGACTCTACCTACATTAATTAATTTGTATTAATATAGAATTAATTGTAAATAGTAGATATTTTATTTTTATTTCTACTAACTTGTTTTCTTTGGTAACTTTGTCCAATACTAAGGACAGTGTCTTAGCTCTTTATATTTATAAGGGTATATTTTGCTTGTGAAAGGTCATATACAGTGGTACTTTGGTTCACAAACTTAATTTGTTTCACATTTCTGGGGAAGATGGCCATGCTCGGGTTCATGTGGGTAAGATGGCTGCGGTTGTGTTCATCACCCAATGCAAAGTTCAGGAGCGAAGTGAAATTTTGCCAAATGCTTCTGTTCATGAACTGGATTGTGTGTGAACAGAAGTGTTCGTGAACTGAAGTACTACTGTAATGTATATGAAATGACTTTTGGGTTCACTTTATATTAAATATATGCCAAAAGTTCATCCACATTTTAAGCCTTCCTTCAAATCAGGAAGATCTAGCTCTTTCATAAATTACCAGAGGAAATACTTCCTTATAAGAATCAAGACAAGTAGCCTAGGCCTATCTTTGTTGTTGCAAAGGTAAAAGAATTGACAAAAAACATAGGCCAGATAAGAGTTCAGCACATGAGTGGAGTAAGAATCAAGGATGAGCATAAGATTAAAATTTCCCACAGGATTCCTAAAATCTTAGTATGTACAATGAATTTTTCTACAGGTCAGAGAGCAAAACCGCCTAGGTATTGTAAACAGAGCCATCAGTTTATCCCTGAAATACTTGCCCTATGTCTCTAATCCCCATTTTCTTTATGAGATAACCTTGCATATAACTAATACATCAGAGCAGAGTAAAAAAGTTAAAGGCCATCATGATGTCAACACAAATAATCAAAAAGATGCATATTCAAAAAGTCTAGTTTATTCAGAATACTTTCTTAAATGATACTGTATTTACTGTAATTGCAGTAATAAAAGGGAAAGAAGGAAGAAGATAGTGATTCTATTGAGCACCTATTATTTACTATTTGCGAAGTACTTTGACAAGCAATTTACCAGTTCCCTGATATTTCATGCTCTTTTAAAATCCAAATCCTAAAACACCATAAAATACTGTTGTTATTACACATACTTTCTGAGTTTTAAGTGACAGGGCCTCAAAAACCTGTAGAACAAGAAACATAAACAATGTTTCCTCGCAAACACAAGAAAAATTTTCTAAAGAAAAAAATCTAAATATAAATTAAAATAATATGAGAGTTTCATGAGCTTATTTTATAAACTTTGCATATCAAAATCTTCTCTAAGATTTACTGGCCATAGAATTTATAATTATTAAAGATACTGCTTTAACAAAATATTTAGCAATATATCTTCATTCTTAGAAAAACAGAAGTTGGATTCTGGAAAACTAACAATGCAAATAAAGAACTTGTATTTAACCATCCTACTTCCTCTTTAATCTATTCCTCTTTATCATCTTAGTACACCACATAATTACCTCCATGTGTCTTGTCTTGCCTATCAGAAAAGTACAAAGAATATTTACATTAACCACTTCTTCTGATAACCAGTGATAGCAACCACAATGCATTTAAGGAGTAATAAAACACTTCCTTCATCTACTTCTCCTTTCTATATTTATGCTTGTATCTGCTATAAACTGAACCCCCTTTTTATTCTCCCTAAAGTACATTATTTATATATTCTTCTAAGAAGGTCAGTTAGCTATAAACTCTCACAGTTTTTAAATATATTTCTCACTCTCGTTCTTTTTGCTTCATATTTCCTTTGTTGGTTGACAATTATTGAGAATTCATTAACATACTGCTTACATTTGCTGTTGAAATGTCTGCTATCAGTTTAATCGCCTGCCTTTTTTTAAGAGCATCTGTCCTTGATTTTTAGTGCCTGTTTTTTAATATTTCTAGATGTGAATTTATTTGTACTTTTCTCTTGTTTCATATGAACTCTCTTGTCTGAAATTCATTTCTGTTGCCATTGCAGGAAAATTGGGGGCCAATGCTGCTTCCCATATGGCTTCTCTTACTTTTTACTTATCCTTTGCTCTGAGAACTCTACTAAGACAGTGTTATATTCTTTTTATATGTTAACATTTTGTTTAAATTTTCATGCCCTTGTCTGTGTTTATTCTGTATAAAGCTTCAGACTTTTCTTCCAATTCACTTTTTTTTATTAATCAGTGTCTAAATTATCTTTGTTAGGTAATTATATAAAATTTCTATTTTTCTAGAACTCTATTTGGTTCTTTTTTGTTTGTTTTTGTTTTTTGTGGTGCCGGTGATCGAACTCAGGCCCTTGTGCTTGCAAGGCAAGCACTCTAATCACTGAGCTAAATCCCCAGCCCCTCTATTTGGTTCTATTTCAAATACGTCAATTGTTTTTCACAGTATTTTTGTTATTCATTCATGTTCCATATTTCACATTTGAGTCCTTTAAAGATTTTATTGAAAATACTATTTATATTTCTTATTTGACAATTCTGATTTCAAACGTCTTCACAGGATTTAACCTTTTCACATTCTCAGTCGTCTCCCCCCCACTGCCTTATTCACATTCACTGTGGCTCATTGCCTTGTATGTCTGAAGTTTTTTCCATTGGAAGGTCATATTTGGTTGACCTTAAAGTACAGGACTTTCAATACCTTATATTGGGGATATTTTCATGCCCAAAAGATAATCTGTATCTTCGTGAGAAGTTCAGTGTAGAATCTATTTAAGATACATCAGCCACAGATAGTTAACTGTGGTGTCAACTTGAATAAGAAAAGTCCAAGTGATTGGTTTAACATTTATTAAAGAGGGAAATTCCACCTAAGTGTGGGTGGCATCAACCAATAGGCTTGTAGCCTGGATGGAACAAAAAAGGAAAAAAGGAAGTCTTGCTTTGGTTTCTTTGAAGGAGCTCCAGTCTTCACCTTTGGACATTTGTCCCAGGATTCTGGTGCAAACTCTTCAGCATTCCAGCACAGAGCCTGGGGCTTCCTGAAAGGGACTCACATGGGAATCTGTGGTGAGCTCCATGCCTTCCAGTTTTGGCGGGACCCTTTGGATCTCCAGCGCACAAATGGCCCTTTTGCAATTTTGCACACCTGACTCTGCAGTTCATTGTAAGCCCACCCTGAAATCGGTTCCTCTTGTGACTACTGACCGACACACACACTTTAACATGGGATTTGCAAGGAACACTCATAAAAACCATTTTGTTTTATTTTCTCGAAGGTATTTTCGGGGAAGGCCCTTAACGAAAACTCAAATCATCACTACCTGACCTCCTGATGTATGAATTATGATAGGCATTTATCCCCATGTCACTAAGATTTAGTGTTATTTAATGTTAAGCAGTTTTTAAGCTTTGGTTTGGTACTTAATGAACTTCTTTGCTTTTTGGTTTTTTGGTTTGTTTTTTTTCCTGAGACTAGCAATACATTTAAGTGACATTTGTTTTAACTTTCATAAACTTAATTGTATAATATGCATAAGACCGATCAGGTGATATTTTCCAGCATATCTCTACACAGAGGTCCATGACTACTTTTTATAAGCAGTCCTTCTTACCCTTGCTCCTGTTAATGTGACATATTATGTTCATCAGTTTATGAAGGTTGCACCACCCTTGTATTCTTGGGATAAAGCCAACTCGGTCACACTGTATGATCTTTTTCATGATTTGTTGAATGTCATTTGCAAGTATCTTATTGACTTTGTTTTGCATCTATGTTCATTAAAGATATTGGCTTATAGTACTATGTACATATTTATTTGAGTCCTTATCTGTTAGGAGATAAGGCTGTAGAGTAATAACAGCTTCATAGAATGGGTTTGGAAGCATTTCTTCTATTTCAATTATGGGGAAAAGTTTGAGGAGTATTGGTGTTAGTTCTTCTGAAAGTTTTGGTGAACTTCAGCATTGACTCTTTCAGGTCCTGGGTATTTCTTGGTTGAGTTTTTATTACCGGATCAATTTAATTGGTGGTTATTAGTCCATTCAGGGTTCTTATACGTTCTTGACTCAATTTTGGCAAGTCTTACGTGTCTAGGAATTTATCAATTTCTTCCACATTCTCCAATGTAATGGAAAATAATTTTTCAAAATCGTTTCTAATAATCCTCTGAATTTCTCTGGTGTCTATTTTAAGTTCATCCTTTCATTTCTAACAATATTGAGGAATCTTCCCTTCCTTTTGGTAACTTTAAGGGTTTATCAATCTTATTTATCCTCCAAAGAACCAACTATTTGATTTTGATCCTTTGTAATTTTTGTCTCAATGTCATTGATTTTTGCTCTAATCTTTACAATTTCTTTCCGCCATTAGTTTTGGACTTAGACTGCTCTTGAATTTTTAAGACCTCAATAAGCATTATCAGGTTATCTATTTGGGGTCACTCTGTTTTTCTAGGGTAGCCACTTACTATTTCCTTTAGAAAGGCTTTTGTTACCTCCCACGGATCCTGAGATGCTGTATTATCATTGCCATTTGATAAAATATACTATTCAGTTTCCATGTGTTTCTGTAGTTTCTGTGATTTTCTTGGCTGTTGATTTCAAGCTTCATAAAATTCGGAAATTTTTGTAAAAAGACCAAACCTGATTATATTCAGCAAAATACCAATAGATAAGAAAATGAGCAAACAAGAGAAAATGGAAAGAAAGCTATCTATATAGATGGAAACCATTTCCATAGTTTTCTTTCCATACATATATATATGAAAAAAGAGGAAGATTGTCATGCTCTGTTGCTTAGGAGGAATATCCCGGAGCAGTTTGTCAAAGCTGCTGTCTTTAGAGCTCCACGTCCAGGAGCCTGTCATGTTCTCAGGGTCCTCGGAAGGGAGCTGAGTCACTCTCTATGGTGTCCCAGCCTTGGGCTCCCAGTGCACATCCCTACTGGGTCTCCACTGCAGGCCTTGTTCTCCCTCTCATGCTGGTCTCTGGGGTTTCTGGGCTGGGCACCTGCCACAGCCTCTTGACAAGCTCTGCATGTTCAGCTCCGGGTCGTGGCGTTCTTCAGGTTAGGGTGCAGCTCCACCATCTCCCTCAGCCAACAACCTCAGCAGCAGCTGAGAGTCTTGAAGGGGATCTGCATCCCCCATGCATCTACCCGCCATGCTCACGCAAGTCAGATGCCTTGGTTCTCAGATTTCTCTCATGCGTGCAGATTCTGCTATGCCTGGTGCTGAGAGTGGGCTGGGCCGACAAAAAGCAGAGCCAGCTGTTCAGCACCCCTCTCACCATCCCCAGGGCTTCCCTTCTGTCTCTACCTCATTTAGGAGTCTCTCTCTCTCTGGATCACAGTCACCTGAGTGCCCAATGTCATGGAGACACAGCCCAAGCCCCAGACTGTCAGAGTTGGCAATTGGGACTTTTAGCTTTGCCTCTTCTGTCTGGCTTGCAATTCCCACAGTGCCCAGGATCAAAGATAACCTGCCTTGTGCAAGTATCTCAGCCTCAGGGCCCCGCATCTCAGTGGGAGAGGCACTAGGCTTAGCCTGCACTGTGGCTGGTAGTGGCGAGGGCAAGCCCTCAGGTGGCTGCCACCTCCAGGGGTTTCTGCAACTGTGTATTTTGGGAATTATGCCAAACGGCACAGTCTCCAGAACTGTGCCACAAAGCATTGCCAAGGTAGAGCACTGCCTTTGGTTCTCTAACTTCCCCTGCTTGTGTATTTCACCTGTTTGCTATCTTGTTCAGGTTATATTCCAGTGGAAGATTGTTACCTCCCCACGCAGCTGTACCTCCACTATCTTGGGTGAGTGCCTTGTGAGCGACTCGACAATACTTTTTCCTCTAGACCACTATGATAGAGTCTTCTCAAGGAAACTTTATTTTTCCATGATTGTTGTAGTTAAGAACAAAGAGAGATGCAAATATTGTTACCCTAATAGCAAGTTCCATTTTCAGGAACAGTATGATATGAAAAGAAATTAAGTCTTAATTGTATATGGCTACACTTAAGAGGGTGTGATCAGTTTCTCTTTCACATTTGTATCTGGTAATTATTAATGAAGACAGATTTTTGTTTGGCGCTACACTGATACATCTCCAAAGTAATCGGCTAAGATCTCATGTTTTTAGTTTCCTGTCTCCAGGAGCTAAATTGTAAATAAGAGCTTCTAAACCTATAATAGTAATTGCCCCAAAGGTGCTCTTATGTTTAGGCTTTATATCTACTTACCCACAAGATATAGAGGACTGTGAACTTTTCCAGCCTACATAATTTATGAACTTTTATGAATGTTTGAAGAATATTAAAAAATGTTTTTACTAATATACAATAACTACATGTTTGTGTGGTACAAGTTATTACATTTCAACATGTGTACAACATGTACTACTCAAATCAGGGTGACTGGTATTTTCCTCCTCTAACCATTTATGTTTAGAGTCTGCTCACTCCTCTCTTCTAGTTGTTCATAAAATATAGGTTATTGTGAACTACAGTCACCAAACTGTCATAGAACACTAGAATTTATTCCTTCTAATTGTATTTTGGTGCTTCTATCCTGGCTTACCCTCACCTCTCCCAGCCTCTAGAAATCACCACTCTATATTCAGATTGACTTTTTTTAGCTGTCATATATGACAGAATATGCAGTATGTGTTTTTGTGGATCTGCCTTATTTCACTTAAAATTATTGCCCTCTAATTTCATCCACTTCCTGAAAATGAAAGGATTTTGTTATTTTGGGGCATGAATAATATTTCAGTGTGTATACGTACCAAATTTTCTTCATCTGTTGGTGGGCAGTCAGATTGATTCAATGTCCTGGCTATCGTGAATAGTGCTACAATAAACATGGAAGTGCAGGTCTCTTTCACACACTGATTTCAATTCCTTTGAATATATACACATAAGTGAGATAACGAGGTTATATGGTAGGTCTATTTTTAGTTTTTGAAAAATTTCCATAGCATTCTCCATAATGATTGTATTAATTTACATTCTTACCAACGATTTATAAAAGTTCTCTTTTCCCCACATCTTGACCAGCATTTGTTATTTTTGTCTTTTTAACAATAGCTATTTTAACTGGAGTGAGGTATTTCACTGTGGTTTTGATTTACATTTCCCTGATGACTTGAGCTTGTTTTCATATATTTGTTGGCCATTTGTATTTTTTTCTTTAGCAATATGTCTATTCATGTCACTTGGGTTTTCTCAGTTCCTTACATATTCAGTCTAGATAAGTAGATAGCAAATATTTTCTCCCATGTTCTAGGTTGTCACTTAACTTTTTTATTATTTTCTTTGCTGCGCATAAGCTTCCTTAAAGCACCAAAGTATCTTATTATGAATCTAAATTATTTTCCAGATAGGGTAATTTGTTATTATTGTAACAATAAAGAAAAGGCATGCAGAACAGAGAAGTAGGGGAGTGTGTGTGTGTGTGTGTGTGTGTGTGTGTGTGTGTGTGTGTCCCTTCAGGTGGAGGTGAGAGAGCAGAGAAGCAGCAGTGGAAAGTATGTTCTGATAGTACCAGTAAAAATATGAGCAGAACTACATTACTAAGGGCTGAACAAAAGGACAATCATCAGTGTAAGCGAAAAGTAATACTTGGGTCTCCAAACACCTGCTACCTAGCTTGACACCTGGGGAAGAGGTATAACCTATCTGGTAGGTTCTGTTGCCTGACACCAAGCCAATTTACTCATTAATTCTGCAGACACCTTTTATTTTCTCTCCCTCTCATTAGGTCTATTTAAGTAGATAAAAACATCTCTACATCCTCTGCCTTCTACTTACAGGTACTACTGAATTTGCTCACATAAATTTTTGCTCTTCTTTGCTCTCTCATTTGTCTTCTGCATGTCTTGACTCCATCCTAATGGATGACTCTCAAAGTGTGCTTCAACTCTATTCACTCTCCTTACTTTCTAAATATTCTACAGAAAGTACTTGGCTGGATGTAGCCTCTGCTTTATCTAATGTACTGAGTCTAAAATTGCTACCAACCTCTACTCTAAATAAACTTTCCTTTGCAATGTCCTGCTTCTCAGACCCACCTACCATACTCATTGATTTTAATTAGTATTCAATGTTTTCAACTATCATAAGACAGAAGTGCAGAAATACCTCATTTCACAAACTTAATCTGTTCCATGATTCTGGGGAAGATGGCCATGTTCATGTTTGTGCAGGGAAGATGGTCGTAGTAGTGTCTGTCACCCAATGTGGGGTTTGCAAACAGAAGCAAAATTTTGCCAAACACTTCTGTTTGCGAACCTGTTCATGAATAGATGCGTCAGTGAACCGAGGCATTACTGTACCACAAAAATCTAATCTTCTCTTTGTGAGAAGAAATGGTATGCTATAGTCATTACTATTTCTAAAGCTTAGTTCTTATACATCAAGTCTCTTCTAAAAGTGGGAATTGTTTTAGTTTTCAAATATTCCAATAAAACTTTTGATTCATCTTGACATTTCCTCCCACTGGGAATCATCAGTAAACTACCTAAATAGTAATTTATGCAAGGTAAAAATAAATTGAATTATCTGAGTGGGAGAAGTAAAAAATCAGACTGGAGGCTGTGGTTATACTTTCTGTTAGCAAAACCTTTTCTGGGGTTTCCTTTTGCCATCTTTGTTCATGCCCCTCCCAGTTATTCTAGTTATCAGTAAAATTTACTTTTGGGATATGAGGTAACAGGGATTTCCTAACTGCCATTTCAGTCATTTCTTGACTGAGAAGTTTCAGATCTGTTTTTCAGATTAGTTTCAAATCTAAATTTCATTCAGATTCCTTAATGAAATCAAAGGATGGATTTACAACTGGTGATTTAGAATCCAGCTTCAGGCTCTTGCCACCATACCGTCCTATCTCCATCACCAGTAGCTATCCTGCCTTCTTCAGTTTGGTGTGCTCATCCCTTATTTCTTATTTTCTGAATGTTCTGTGAAGAATGTGCTTGAACCCTGTCACTTCCTGTTCCCTAAATGAAGTAGCACTGAGTGACATTTATCTTAGTACAGTCTATTTCTGGCTTCGAGACTGCCTTGCCGGCTCGCCACCACTCAAGCACCCCTATCCAACTCCTTTCAAGACTAGGAAGTGCCCTTTCCGCACAGCCCTGTCCCGCCATCTGGTGGTCAAATGGTTTCAGGGCATACTGGGCACCTGCCTGCACCCTACATGTACTATGCTCCTTCCATCTAACAGGATTAAAAAACTCTTATCTCATGGCTACTGAAACATTGAAAAAAAGAAAGGCCAACTTTAATCGAAAAGTTAGAAATAAAATATATTTAGATAGACTTGTCTTTGCCACTTTTCCATTGTGAGATTCCTTCTCCCGTGACAGAGTTCTGAATTTTAATTGTATATTGTCATTGTAAATTCTTTTGGCCTTCAGTTAAACAAAAAGACCAAAACATTTCCACGGACTGTCTATACAATTCAGTTCTCAACTTTTTTTATCAGTGGTCTGCTGTATAGGTTTTGTTTCCTCAGTTGTATGGGAACATCCATGAGGGCTAAGATTCTGGGTCTGCATCTTAATAATACATATGATTGGTCATAGGTCAAATTGTACCAGTTGGATTTTTAAGGTCATTTCTTTGAACTTCGAGATGTAAGTAAGGCTATACACCATTGTAGATCTGTAACAGTCTTTATGGACAGTTTAGGTTCACTTTGGGCATCTGTTTTTACTACTAATGTAATAGACTTATACAGTAGTGATTGCCTTTCTCCATTAGTCACATTTTAGCCATTGTGACCAAACACTCAACAACAACAAAACAATGACAAAAACACCATAAAGGAGAAAAAGTTATTTTTGCTCACTGTTTCAGGTTTCAGTCCACAGTTGGCTAGCTCCAAGGTATAAACGTCACAGGGAAAAGGTAGAGCGGAGGAAAGCTGCTCACCTCATGGTAGCCAGGAAGCTAAGAGAAAGCAGGGAAGAGCCAGAGAGGTAGGGGCTGGGGATAAGATATATTCTTAAAAGTCACATCCCCAGTGACCTGCCTCATCCAATGAGGCCCCACCTCCTAACAGCACATTTCACTAAGAATTCATCAATGGATTCAGCTATTTTCAAGGTTAGTATCCCATGAACTACACACCTTCCAGAAGTCCCACCTCTGAACGCATGAACCTTTAGGGGGACTCTTTTGATCCAAACTATAATGTTACCCTAAAAGTGAATAATCCCAATTTGGAAACTTCATTTAAAAATGACTTAAAAATAGAAAGCAGAAATAAGTCAGGCACAGAAAACCAAGTACTGAGTGATCTCATATATTTGTGGAATCTTAAAAAGTTGATCTCATAGAAGTTGAGAGTGGAACAATGGCTACCAGAGACTGAGGAGAGTAGGGGAGGGAGAGATGAGGAAAAGCTGATCAATAGGGACTAAATTACAGTTAAATTACAAGAGCAAAAGTTCTGGTGTGATATTGTACAGTAGGGTAATTACAGATAATAATGTACCGAACATTTTTTTAAAGCTAGAAGAAAGGATTCTGAAAATTCTCATCATGAAATGATAAATGTTTGAGGGGGTAAATATGTTTAATGTATAGTTGCATTAAACTGTTCCATGGCATTTCATTAATATATACATTTTTATGTGTCAGAAATGAATTTGATTTTTTAAAAGCAGATAACTTCAAAAGTAGATCAAAAATATTAAAAAAAACTGATCAAGATTAACTCAAAAAAGCCCTAATGTGCAGACTTTCAGAACAAGTTTGCAAATATAATCTATCAAACTCTGATAGAATATACATAGTTAAAATCTAAAATTGAAAAACAATTCTCTAAATTCGCAATCTAAGTGAACCAGAACCAAGAACCCACCTCCCTGGGAGCACAGCAGATAGAACATTACTTGTGCAATCCCCTCCCCATGAGATACTTGACAAAAACTAGAGACATCTTGGTCATTTGGGGAGAGAGTGATACTGTTATCTAATGGGAAGGGACCAAGAATTTAGCAATATTCTACAAGGTAGAAGACAGCCCTCTACAACAAAAAGTATGTTCAAAATAGTGCCAACATTATGGTATCCAGCATAAAATAATCATAAATCATTTTGGCAGAAAAGATACTCTAAGAGGAAATCTAGTATACTCTGGACATGAAAGGAGAGATAGTAAAAGGTTTTTATTCTCCAGAAGAATAGTATTTGTAATGGATTTTGATACATCTCCTCCACAGTATAATGTCTTACCAAAGCCTCTAATATATTAGCCACATTTGCTCATGGCACCCGTGACATCATCTGACTGGACCACTTTAATGTTCTGTGCAATATCCAGCTGATAGAAGTCTACTGGAATATAATGACAGAGGGTAGGAAAACCTTAAATCTAACCTAGGGGCAAGAATTAAATATATACTTTCGTTCTTTCCAAAATTAATGCCAGAAAGTGGGCTTTTTAAATGTAGTATTATGGATTGGACCCAGTGCCTTCAGACTGAGATGCATCCCCAGGTCGTTATTTCTTATTTTTGAGACAAGGTCTCACTTACTCACTAAATTGCCGGGGCTGAGCTCCAACTTTGATCCTCCTACCTCAGTCACCCAGTGTTGGGATCAGAGGCCTGCACCACTATGTCCAGCTCAGGTGTTTCTGATTCTCCTGGAATAAAAAAGTTCGCCCAATCAGTGATTGAGTCCCACATGACAGAAGCTGCTCTTAACGTACTCTTACAAAGAAGCAAATCTGGCTAAGGGGCTCAACTAGAGCTACTAGTTAGTTGAGACTGCTGTAGATTAATGTCACCCTCTAGAATCTGATATTTGCAGGGGCAAGATTAGTATATTAAAATGGAAATATGAAAAAGACCAACACTTACTTGGTATCATTAGGTCTGTTAAGCGTGATGCTAATTTTTTCCATTCTTCCCCATTCTCTCTCAAAATGAAACATGTCATTTCCTATCTTTGCTTGGCGGGGGGTGGGAGGGCAGCTTTCCCTCTGTGCTCGGTTAAATAGTGCTTCCCAAAATCCATCTCCTAAGGGTTGAGGCCACAGCTCAGTGGTAGAAGGGTTGCCTAGAATACACAAAGCCCAGGGTTTGATCCCTGGTACTACACAGAAAAACTGGTATCTTAACTGAAACCTCAGAATATGACCTGATTTAGAAATATTATCTTTGCAGTTGTAGTTAAGATTATGTCTTATTAAAGTAGGATGTGCCTTAAACTTAAAATGATTGGCAACCTTAGAAGAAAACAGACACCAAGACAGATTTACAGGAACACAGCCATGCAACATGATGAGAGTTAAGCAACTACAAGCTAGGGAATATCAAGGATTTCCAGCAACTACCAGAAACTAAAAAGAAGGCAAGAAACCTATACTCTATCTAGTCCCCAGAAAGGAAACAACCCTGTTGACACCCTGACTTTGGACTTCTGGCCTCCAGAATTGAAGAGAATACATTTCTGTTGTATTAAGTCACTCAATCTGTGGTTCTGGTACAGCAGCCTTAGAAAACTAATACGTCCACTGTAATTCTTAGCCCACAGTCCAAGGAAACAATGAGAATTGTGCTGGTTCCTATGTATTTCTATTACAATCACAAATTTTGGGACTAGAGACACCCGACAAATTTACAAACTAGTAGACTTACTGTGAACAGTCTATATTAGAGATGTGAAAATGTACAAAAGGTTGGTGAGTGTAGATGTGATTAATTAAGGCAGCTGTGTAAGTTAGTTGGCAATGATCAAAATTAGGATTCTATCCTCCCAGACCCTGGGAGAGACAAGCCTTACTTTCTTGACAATTAGATTTAAAAGGAATGGCTCAGCTATACCACTCAGTATAGCCCCTAAAGAATTAAAGACAGTATACCATAGTGATACATGAATAGACATGTTTCTTGTGGCACAATTTACAATCACTAAGCTGTAGAAACAGCCTAGATGCCTGCAATATATGAATGGATAAAGAAATGTGGAGTATATACAAAATGGAATTAGTCATAAAGAAAAAGATCATGTCATTTGCAAGAAAATGGATGGAACTGAAGACCATCATGTTACAATAAACAGGCTCGTGAAGTTAAATACTGAATGTTTTCTCTTACATGAGCAATCTAAAAATAAAGTAAGGGAGAGATGACAGGAAACTAGACAGTAGAAAGGTAGGTTTTTAGGGATGAGGAAGATTTGAGGGAGGGGGTGAGAGGGATAAAAATAATCACAATGTTATATTCAAGTGCCACAATATCAAAACAAATCTCAATATTCTGTATTACTTATATACACTAATTAAAAAGAGGAAACAGAATGGCTCTCAGGTCCTTGAGAGAGAAACTTGAGTTGCAATAGATGTACTTTACTGGCAGCACTAAGTTTCCTCAGACAAGCTTTTTAATGGAAGCTGAGGTTATCCTAATAATGTGGCCTTATTCTGCTAGAAACCACGGCTACTTTGGTTGAGTCTCTCCATGCAGGGCTTTGGGCAGAGTTATTATGTGCCCAGAGTTTTATACTTCTATTGTTCACTATAATAATTGTGTTCAAGTGAATTCTGATTGTTAAGTGCTGTCATCTACACTCAATTATTCAGGATTTTACCATTCCCATTCCTCTGTGAACCAAATACTGTGATGGCACTGCTTACCATCAGCTGATAGGGCCACTGCTAATCCAGTAGTGATGGTGTTCTCACTAGGACATTCCTGGTTGCTTTAACTTCCATCATCTACTTTGTTTCCCAGCCTCACGTGGCACACCTGCTAAAGCATGCCCAATTTCCCAAGTCTTCTCATCCTTTTTTCCACCACATAGTGTAGCTTTTCAACATTCATGTGACACTGTATGGGCCATTGCTTTGTCCATGTAAAGTGTGTTCGCATCTCCTGGGTTCCTACCAAGGTATTACAATTCCTGCATGTCAGAAGACTGCTTCCAAATAAATAAATACCTATCCAATTTTAAGCTCTGCATTACTTTTTGTGGGGACAGTTACTGGGGATTGAACCTAGGGCCTTTACACTAAGCTTCTTAAATTTTTTTAAAGACAAGGTCTCACTAAGTCACTAAATTATCCAGGATGAGCTTAAACTTGTGATTCTCCTGCCTCAGCCTCCCAGAATACATGTTCTGCATCACCTGATCACACACTCTCAGAATCCAGTTCCATGCACATCATCTTACTCCTGTGGGTACATAAGGCTAGTCCCACAGCTGCTGAGCATATAGCTCCTTTCTTCTCTCAGTAAGACCAACATGACTTTGGCCAAGTTATTTTATGACATATCCTTTGTTTCTGGCCTAATAGCCAAAAGGAAGGTACACAGGAACAGATTCTGAAATAGGGCTTATATTAGTTTCCTAAAGCTGCCCTTGGGAGTCAACAGTAATACAGCTGGAGAAAAAAAACATTCTTTACTCCTAAAAGGGAATACAGATGGTTCATTACAGTATCAATGACAGCAGCAACAATGAGCTATTCTATGGACTTGGAGTACAAGCAGAGGGTTTGGAGTGACTGACTCAGTTTCCGAACTTGCCCACTCTTCTCCTGGTGCAGAGAAATATAGTTTAGTGAAACAGTACCATATGGCAAGATTTTGGTGGTCTTCTGACTCTGTGACACTGTTTTTGAGGAACTTTTCAATTGTGTGGTTTATTTTTCTATACTACCAGGCTTCCAAGAGATGGCACTTGTTTCAAAGTTGTCTTCCCTAACATAATCGCCTGGCCCGTGAATTTCATAATTAGTCTTTTCAGTTCCTTAACAGCTAATTCTGTGGTCCAATGGGTCTCAGGTGAGTTCGCAGACTTCCTTACTCTGGCTAGGACGTCTGTCTTGTTGGCAGTGTACCACAGTTAGCGTTATCTGTGTCTTGTGACTATCAGGACCCTGCTGCACTTTTTAACGTACTGCTCTGATACCTGTCGATTTTCAGCTCTGATCGGACTCCGAAACTAACATTGCTTCTGCAATTTATTTCCTTTCTCTGATAAACATCCCTACATGGATGAGTATCTTCAGCATGCTGAAAATTGAATTCCCAATCTTTCCCCCTTGTCCTCACACCTAAACTTCCAAGTCTTCTTCATCTACTCAATTGTACAAGACAGGTGGGCTCGGAGAGAAAATAACTGTTGACAATTCTATTCTTCCAGTAGCTGAGACAAAAACAAAAAACTGGAGTCACTGTCTCTCTCCTCTGCACATTCCAGTCTCTACCTTCGAAACACTCAGAATCCAATCATTTGCCCAATCCAACTCATCTTCTCTTGCCTAATCAAATGCACTAGACCCTTAACAGATCTCCTGTACTCAACTCCCTCCACTCTCATTTACTTTCAAGACAGTAGCTGAATTGTTCCTGTTCAGATACAACAAATGATATCACACCTCTACTTAGAACCTTCCAATGACTTCTGATCTCACTCAGAATTCTCAAAAATATCCATAAGAGCCACTCTGTTATCTCTCTGACTCTATCTTCTAGTAGTATCCCCCTTGATCAGTTCATTCAAGTCTCACTATTCTAAAGTTAACAAATACGATAAAAGCTCAGCTTAGGTTTTTTTTTTTTTTACTAATTTATAAAGTTTGACTATGAATAATTTTAATCTCATTCAATTATAAACTTGATTTCACATACATTAATGTGTATCTAAGTGTGGTCAACAGAAAACAATATCAACTAATAATAATTACATAAAAGTATCAACAGTACAATAGGACTAAAGAAATTAAAGAAGAACTAGCACTCATGTTTTTCTACAACCACATGGCATACTAATAAATAACAATTAGACAAGCTGCTCCAAAACAATAATGGTATCATTCTCTCAGTAAAATGATCATAGCATTGAGGTTCATGCCACATAAGGTAAGGGGCAGTGTGTACAGTTCAGTACTAGACATGTGTTTTAGCATATATGAGGCACTGGTTTGACCCCCAACAGCCGAAAAAAAAAAGTCACACTGTATTCCATTAACAGGTATAATTATTATGTTTAATTAAAAATTAAAGGAAATAATTATAAAACAAGGAAGTAAAACTACACAGGTGAGCCACTGATTTAGCTCGTCTTTAAAAAGACTATGCTATATCAGAAGACGGAATTTGGAAAATCCTATTATCATGAGTTCAGAGGAAATATAACAATAAAATTAAGTGGCATCTTGTTTTAAGGGAAAATACTGGGTTGCAAAAAGCTGAAATTTAAGGTACAAAGCTCAAAAATCAAAGTCTGGACTATGAAGAAGTGCAGCCTCAACAGTTTTCAGCTTAGCCATGGAAGACAAGCACAGGTTCTATGCTTACATTAGTATTTAGTTTACTGAGATAACCCTTGTTCTGTCCCAATTATTAATTAAACAACATAACTGGCACCCATCTTTTGGTCTCAAGTATAGAAGAGATAAACTTTGGTGCCTGATGGACCTATTTTTAGTAAATGTGTAACCCTGGGAGGATATACTGATATACAGATATACAGGTATCTTCAGTATATCTGAAGTTATATCAGTATATCAGATATACTGAAGATATTTCAGTATGTATCAGTATATCAGTATAAAAATACTGAATTACTATATTCATGTTATATTAATGCAAGGATCCTGTATTTATGCAATTGTGACACTAAATCTTTTAATCAGGTACTTTTATATATGTTGTGTAGTTTTAAGATACATGAAATTCTTCAGAACTTAATTTGGTTTATTTTAAAAGGCAATGTACTTGATTTACAAGAGTTGTTTAGGTGCTTGAGAAGAATTTGTTCATTAAATTTAAAGTACTGCTGGGTATAGTGGTGCATGTGTGTAATCCCAGCTACTCGGGGGCAGGAGGATTTAAAGTTCAAGCCCTAACTGTGCAACTTAGTGAGACTCCTGTCTCAAAATAAAAAGGTATAGGGCTGTAACTCAGTGCAAAGCCCTAAGTTCAATCCCAAGTACCAAAAAAGAAAAAGAGAGAGAGAGGAAGAGAGAGAAAGAGAAAGAAAGAGAGAGAGAGAGAGAGAGAGAGAGAGAGAGAAAGAGAGAGAGAGAGAGAGAGAGAGGGAGAGGGAGAAAGGAAGGAAGAAAGGAAGGAAAGAAGGAAGGAAGGAAAAGAAAATTAAAGTATTTCCTAAATGTTTAAAAGAATCAACTTTTTTTTTCCTTTTTGTTTTTTTTGAGAGAAGGTCTTGTTTATAGCTCAGGCTGGTCTTGAACTGAGTATATATACCAGGCTTGCCTTGAATTCACAGTAATCCTCCCGCCTCAGCTTCCCAAGAGCTGGGATTACAAGCATGCACCACCACAGCCGGCTCAACTTCATTTAAAAATTCTAAGGAAATACATAAACTATGCATGGAATGTGAAATAGTGGGAATAATTTAGTCTGTTAAATGTGATAAACTGTTAGTGAATGATTGCTTTCTAATTCTATAAAACACATGAGATTAAAAGATCAATAAACATACTTAGTTCAAGTTTAAAATCTGAATATTAATTGAAACAAAATCACTGCCAATGTGCCTGCTGTACTTGAAACTTCCTCTCAGATACTTTAAAAAATATTAACAATTTTAGTGCCAGATTTTTGTTTCAATTTTAATATGTGTCGCTCATTCAGTCATCGATACTAAATCACAAATAATCCATTCCAGTATACAAAATAATTGGTCAAATTTTCAGCTCTTAAGGATTATTTTTGATAATATATGCACATTAATTTTTCTAAGGGCAGCATCGAGAATTACTTATATATAACACATTATGAATAAAAAACAAGTGCATTTTTACCTTATAAGAACAGCTGATACAAAAAACCTGAGAATAAATTCTTTAATTTCATGTAATAAAGGAAATGAAAAATCAATGTTAGCAATAGTAAAAATACATTAAGAATAGCATTTCTGTTTTTCAAAAATTAATGCTTACTTGAACATGTTACATGAAAATACAGGGTAGTATTTTAACAAATTCAAAGCACAATCAGAATGAAATGTTGACTGGCTAACATGATAGCAATAAAAACAACAACAACACTTACTTGAAGTATAATTCATTGTGCTCCTATAAAACACTGTTAGTTCTACCAGTACAGAACTTGTATCACAGCTAGTTATGTAAGTACCTATCTTCCTTCTGCTAGATTGCAAAATCTTAGGGGGTCAAAAGTGATAGTCACCTTTCTACACAAAGAACCCAGAGGTGGTAACAGTCAGTAAAATGTCTGTTGAGTTGAATTACTACAAAAATATTTCAATTATGAAAATCAAAACACTGACTTAGACAGTTTTATTGATTTAAAAAAGAAAAAAAGGCTTTTAAAGAAAACCAAAGCATTTTACTGAAAATTGGAAAAAAAAGTTGACAAAATGTAATGCAAAGTACAGTCATATTTTCACTGTTACCAATTATTTCCTCACAGCTGCAGACAGAGCTTTGCTTTATTTATCAGTAACCACAGTCACTCAGTAAAGCCCAGCCTTTATTCTAGTTTTAAAATGTGATCATTCATGGAAAATATAAGGTGAATGGATGATGCTGTTTCATCTATCCTTTGCCTAAAATATGTATTTTTATTTACATGTATTAACATGGAAAAAAGTTTTGCGATCAATAACTCAAGAGAGGTTAAAATAAATGGGCAAAAACATGAACTATATACTATAAATAATGATAAATTTCTTACTTGATTTTCGGTCTCCTTTTCTTTCCAGTTTACTTACCCTTATTTTCCTAAGAATTATAGTTCTCTTGAGTCAAAGATTTTGTTACTATGAAAAAGTGAACAGAATATTCCTACAAATAACTTAATTTGCGACCAAAATAAATTCACTCTGAATGTGTAAAAACTATAAAATTAACTCAAATGTCTTTAATAAATGCTTACAGGACCAAGCATTTATATATAAAATAACAGGAAAATAATTAAATGAACACAACAGGTAAGAATATGTTTGGTCAGCATAACCTCAAATGTAAAGTAAAAATGACCAAATCTACATAGAAAAACAGGTAATGTTCAATGTTAGTCACAGTCTATTTTAAAGTAACATATCTTTCTTAAAATGGTCAAATTCTTAAAAACAAAAACAAAACAAAAAACCAAAAACTCCTTTTCAGCAATTGCCCTCGTAAACTATAAATACAATTTTGTTTCTTATATTGAGTATTAAGTGTTCAAAGATACACACAGTTACAAAATCACTTTCCAAAAGAAAGGCCCCTGGGTACTTATATGAATATTAAATTAAGAAAAAGACATCTCTTTAAATTTGCGGCACCATTTAGCAATGACTTGCTTAAAAAACACAGTGTGTGATTTATTAATTTATCTACAAAGGTAAAGATTTTCTTTCAAATGTGTCAAATTGTACTCATCATGCAGTAGTGATTAGCTAAAAGTAAAGTGTACTACTGCCAAGCACATCTTACAAGCAGAAGAATTTAGCTCTGGGCTGTAAAATCTAAGCAGAGACTTGTAAAATGGCTGACTGAGATGAGTCAGAGGACCTCTGAGTTAGCTAGCTGAACAGCTAGGTATCTTTAGAATTGTGTACAGCAATTGCTAAAGCAATGGGGGAAAGTTATCAGAAATGTTCTTTGTACTGACAAGGAAATCTTATTTTAAAACAGCTACTATAGCCTAAAATCACAGATGTCTTATTACACAATAGGGCTGAAAGTTTACTAAATCTTACACACATTAAATAGTTAATAACTTTATTAAAGGTGTTAGCTATTTAAAGTAACTCATTCTATTGCTGCTGTTGTTCTTTAGTTCTCTGCCATACAGTAACCATACTCCCAATATATGTTTTGCAAAGCTAATACCGTCATACGACTTGTTGAAATATAGTTTCAAATAGATTATTTATTTTATTTTATATCCATAGTCCACATTGGGGTTATATAAGTATTTCTAAGATGACACTACCTACACTTTACCTCAATCTGTCACAGAGTAGAATTCTGGTTCTTACTAAAGAGAATTATTTACATTCCATTTTTATCCTTAATTTAAACCCTGAAAGAATTTATTTATATTCTACCATGTACCAAGTGATTATGAGGCATGTTACTAAATGAATCTATACCTTGATCTACAGAGACAAGATACAAATAATAAACTTTGTCAATAGAAAAAATTGCTCAAAAAATTATTTTAGCCATAAATAAAATTAAATGTGCCTTTTATAATCAAGACGACAAAAAAAATTAAATCTTCTACAAGGAGTTGAGAGAAGGCATGGATTAATTCTATTCCACAGATGTCTGTCACTCTAGCCACAGAATCAAAAAATCAGAATAATACATAATAAGACTACAGTATTCCTTAAATTAGAATAACTAAAACACCCCTGGGTTTTACTGTAAGCAAAGAAAGGTAGCTTCAAATATCTAATCAAGTTTAGTATATGTGCTGCCAAAGCGAGCGCTCAAATAACTAATCAATTACATGTTGGGATCATTTCCTGGAATGAGGTCCCTTTCATTTACTATGATTGAAGACTGCCACCTAGTGGATGTATTTTACGTCAACCTCTACGTTGAGACTTCCTAGAGTTTATGCTTTAGCATTTAAGGATGATAATTTTCATTAAAGTTTTTCATTTTTTAATCATAAGAGCTAAAAACTTTCACAATGCCTTATGTCTATATTCTATGTATCAGCTATGTATTAGTCTTTTTATTTCGATTGAGACATTACATAATTATTTAACAAGATGGTATAAAGATAGCTATTCAAAACAAAATTATTCTATCACTATTTCTTCAAATCATAAATGGTACTTCAGAAGCACTATTTTTGAACGGTGAAAAGTGTGGCAGAATATGTAGCTCAATATACTTTACATTCCTTCATGTTGACAATTTATACATGAGTTTATTTAAAGAAAAGTAAAACCTGCCACAACAGCATTTCAATTAAGGAGCTTGGAAAATCCTATGTGCTTTTATGTTTCTCCAGTTACTATCAAATAATAAAATTGTAAAACCAAAGTTAAAGCGAAGAAGAAATTCAGTCAGCAGACTAAACAACAAAAATTCAAAATACTACTCTGTCTTCTTGTGTTCTTTCCCACCACAGTGTGCTGTTTAAAGTTCCACAACTATTATCTTCTTCTTCTTGTTCTTTGGTAAGTTCTACAAAAACCTGGATGAAAAAAAATAAGTTAATACAGTAGTCTATATCTCAGAGAAACACTTTAAATCAGAAAATGTTTAAGGAGGTTTCTAATTATATTAACAAGTATCAAAAGATTTACTGATATTAATACTATTTAAACAAACTATCTCCATTAACCACATGCAAAAATACATTCTTCTTTAGAAGATTAACAAATGATTTGGTAATGTATTAAGTAGAGTCATAAAAAATAATTTATAAATATTTAAACAATTTCAAATATTCTAATATAAAATGCCATCATCATGAGTCAATTGTCTTTACCAAACAAAAATACTGAGCTACTCAAAATAAGCAAATGGAAATTAGATTTAATCATTCCATATTGTATACATGCAAAATGATTTGTCAGTGAAAAACACCCTTTAAATTAAAAAAGTGAAAAAAGCAAACAGATGGAGAACTTAAATTTATTTAGACTTATACACAGTTTAAAATTATTCTGTAATAGCAGCCAGGTGTGGTGGTGCATGCCTGCTGTAATCCCAGCCTTTGGGAGTGTGAGGCAGGAAGATCACCATGAGTTCGAGGCCAGCATGGGCTACACAATCACTACACAGTCAGTTCAAGGCCAATCTGAACTAGAGTGAAATCCTGTCTCAAAAACATGATTATTCTGTAATTATTCTATAATAGTATCGTAATTTCTCTCCAAAATAAATCCCAAATAATTGCTATTAGATGCTTTCTAGTATAAAATAACTTCTTAAAATTTAACTCTATAGTACCTGTTCCAATGTTGCCTGAGAAAAGCTATATTCTTCAACTGCAAAAGTATGTTTAGCTATGAAAATAGAAAAACAGTGTTTTAGTTATCAATACCTTAAAAGATTAAAATGGTAATAACTGCTAAGTTGGCTAACAAAACCTGTTTAAAAGACCCATATAAACAACTATTTGAAATTTGGAAGCTGCAAAAACATCTTATTTTCCTGTCTGTCTTCTTTTCTCTTCCCCATGCCCACAATTCCTTGATAGCCCTACATACTTTATATTCATTGCTGCTTATCTCATGCACCCTTTCTCAATTACCTCTTCCTTCTCTCCTTTATCTTCTTCCTGGTTATTCTTCTTTTCATGTTTTCTTTTGATCCCTGCTCTGTATCACCCATTCTCCAATTCCACTACAGCTTGTTCTTGTTTCTTAAACTAGATTCTGAATACTGCTATTATCCACGTAAGCTTTGCTACAGTTCAGCTCCTTTGCAATAATCCAATACCAAATGTCTGCTATTACATTGATTCTTTTAATTCTAAGTAGCTCAGGTATTTTTTTAATTATAAAGAAATCACCAAGAAATAACTTTATCTTATTATATGACATTTATTACATTTAATAGATACTGTATATATATCTATTACAGACAAAAATAATCAGTGCTCTTTGGGTAAAAAAAATTAACCCATAGCTGTTATGGGGTTAGGGGGGTGTAAGGAAATCCTTTCATATGCATCAATTATATAAAAATAATCATAACAATTCTATATTTATTTTCAAAGGTATCAATGATAAATCTTATTCATAAATGTAGGTCGTTTCATTGCTTAAAAATATCATAAAATAATTTATGTGAATATTTACCCAATCCAGGAACTTATCTCTTCCTACTGCCAACAGCATAGAATTATCCTACCCATCACTTGTTTCTCAAATGCTGAAACTCAATAAGCTTCTTTAAAACTCTGAGGAGCGTCCAGCCTCCACAGTGAATTCTCTGTCCTCTTCTCACTAGAGTCTTGATACCCCTGCTACTTCTACGGTTCAGTAGAAAGTAAGGATTCAAGAAACACAATCCTCTGACTGATGGACTAAACTGCTTAGAGTAAGCTAATCATTTCTACAGATGCAACATGAAAGCTATGGCAATGCCAACTCAATTCTAAAAGGTTTATATCATGACAGTTTTTCGACAAAATCCCTATGGTATTTTTATATATCTGTATCTAAAGATTACCTTCTTATTTGCCATAGTTTCCACAATAAACTGATTCCTCAGTTCTAAATTTCTTAAATAAAATTCTTTAATAATTTGAGAGCTACCTTACAAAGTTTTTCAACTACTACTCACCTTCTTCCAGCTTAGAAAAAGCTTGTGAAAGAGACTGAACATCTTCCTTAGGAATTTTATAAGCCAAAATAGAAGAAAAACTGAAAACAAAATAAATTCAGGAAAATTCAAACATTACTACTACTGTGTTTTAAAGCTAAAGTTTAAATTTTTTAAATTAAAAATTAAATAATTTATTTTTGTCAAAATAAAACAATTTTTTGATAAACATTGTTTGAAATGATAAAATAATTCCATGTACAATAAAATAATTATAATTACTACTAAATAACTTTAAAAAGTTTAAATGCAAGGGCTGGAGAAGCAGCTTAGTGGCAGGGAGCTTGCCCAGCATGCGTGAGTTCCTGGGTTCAATCTCCAGTACTGCAGAAATAAGTAAATAAATACATACATACTATGAAATATTGAAAGATGTAACATCAGATTTCACTAATCCAGTACTGGGCATAATACAAGATATTAACATGTCAAAAAAATAATAATAAAAAAAGATATTAACATGTCTATAAGTTATATTAGAGGTATACATATAACATTGACTAAAGAGGTTTTTCCTAATCTTTAACATAATCCTTTATGTTTATCACTCTATACAGAATTATAACTATATTTTACATTTCTTACCTTTCCTGACGGCTTGCATTTGGGAATATATATTCAATTTCTCTTTGAAGACGGTCTATCTCTAGGTTTTCTATCCAGTCCTTTAACTTAATTTCCAAAAAGTAGCCTCTTCCAAATTTACTCTTTAGATGCTGTACTGTCCCAATACATCTAAAATAATTTTTAAAAGAAAAATGAGATGTAAAACAGCTTGACAGTTTCAAAGAATGAATTATCACTTTAACTTCTACAATTTGGGAGGATATTTCTACACTTACCAAAATAATATAGCATCCTCATACACTCCCTACCCAATTACAGCTTCCCTAATACTTTCATCTTACATTGCCATGGCAAATTTGTCAAAATCATGAAATCAACACTAACTGCATTCATATAAACTAAACTCCAGACTTTATTTGGGTTTCACCAGTTTTTCACAGAGTATCCTGTTTTTGTTTCAGGACTGTTTCAGTTCCACACTGCATTTAGTTGTCATGTCTCCTTAGATGCTAATGGTCAGTGAGAATTTCTTACTCTTTCCTCATGACCACTGTACTGGTCTGACATTTTGATAGAATGTCTTTCAATCTGGTGTGTCTAATGTTTTTCTCAGGATTAGACTGAGGTTATGGGTTTTGGACAGAACTCCACTAGCTAACTCACTCTTCTTTTCACATCATATATCAGGGGATACATGATAGCTGCACAGCACTACTAACCTATTTGTCAGATTTCTGTATTCTGTTTTTTAGAAAAAGCTAGCTAAGTCTAGCTTAAACTTGGCATAGGGAAAATTAAACTTCTCTTGAGGAGGCAATATCTACATATATTGTTTGGAATCATTCTATAAGAAAGATTTGCCTCCTCTCCCACATTTATGTATCCAATCATTTATTTATGCACCATGAACTCAGGTATTTATTTTATACTTTGTGTTATAATCTAATACAACAGCTAATGATTTTTTAAAATAACAAATATCACTGCCTGAAAATAACATTCTAAGTTACTGAACAATTAAGCCAATTCCAAATGCAAGTAGCCAGCTATAGTTTTGAAAAAAAAAAAACTAACATATTTCCAAATAATCCTATAGAAGAAAACCGATTCGAAAATTAGAAGAAAAATTTTTTTAACATTCAAATTAACACATAAAACACTACGTTTCTGAAAGGGGAACATTCAAAATCTACCTACTCTTCTTCCCTAAAGGGCATGCTGCTGAGATAGCTACCTTAACTGGCCTGCTACCATAATGGCCACTCGGTCACAAACAGCCTCTGCTTCCTCCATGTAATGAGTGGTCAGAATGGCCGCCCTCTTTTTGTTTTTAAATGCAGTTCGAATTGCTCGCCTATAAGACATACATAAAAATTTAAAAAGCAATACATGTTTGTTAATGAAAATAGCTGAGTTTTTAAAATAAAACAATTTGGTTAATTAAAACTTACCAATGTCTGTAGCTATTATACCTTGTGCAACTATGATTTTTCTATACTAATTTATTTCCCCCTAGTTTTGAAAGCTTGTTAAATGGAAAGAAACTTCTTGACTTCAAATATTTTTATGGGTTAAACACATAATTACACATGAATTATAAAAACTGATGCCTTTATTGTTAAAAGAAAAATACCACAGACTCCTAAGGAAATCTAAACATGAATGTAAACTAAACCTTACACTCTAAAGACACTGAAATCAGGGCTCACAGAATTGTTCAACTAATTAATACTGTAAATTACCAGTTGCAAGATAAATTCAAGACAATATTATTATGAGAAAGATAATTTATATGTTGGATGTCTTTGAAAAAAGCCTGAAAACTTCAGACAGCAAGGCATAGAAGCATACATACCTGTAATCCCATCTGCTTGAAAATGTGAGGCAGGTGGATTCCAAGTTTTAGGCCAGCTTGGGCCATGTTTCAAAATAAAATTTTTTTGAAAAGGGGTGAGGATGTAACTCAGGGATAAAGTACTTGTCTACCATGTACAAGGCCCTAGGTTTAATTCCCAATACTGGGAAAAAGAAAAGGAAAACTATTCATACAACAGAACTTTTTAATAATTACCTATATACTACATGTGTTCTATACACAAAATATTATAAAAACTAAGAAAAATATGATAAACTTTAAAAAGGTTAAGGAAATCTCTAGAAATTCAAACATTTAATTTTAGCACTACTTTATCATTCACATGGATTTTAAATCAAGATGTACATATTACTCACAATACTACTAGTTAAAAATTTTTTTTAATTTCATTATTCTAGAATAGAAAGCAATTTAAAATGACTCAATTGTCTTTACTGTCATACTCACCACAGGTGACGTTTGGCTTTGGGATCCATACCTGTAGATGGTTCATCTAGCAGAGTAATCTGAGGACTCCCCAGCATACTTAGAGCAAAACATAACTAGACATAGAAAAAGAGGGGAGGTGGACTAAGGATCCTTCACAGTAAGGAATTCTATCAAGAAAATAACAGACACTAACCTATCAACAAAATAGATATATTCATTGTTTAACAAAACTACCTTTCGCTTGATTCCTGCAGGTAGTTTCTTTATAGTTTTCTGAAGATGTTCTTTTAAATCAAGTGCATTTATTACTCTGCAAAATTGAAAATACAAAATAAGTGTATTATGATATATATAAATACAAATTGTGTTGATCAATGACATTGTTTTCTCTAGAACTGTTAGTCAAAACAGTGTAAGAGGTAAGAACAAAAATCTCCAACACACATCTTTTTAAACAAATGAATCTTAATAAAATGATTCACTTTGATAATTTTATGCTGTAACTGGAAATTAAAACACTGCCTTTATTTTCACAGCTATCACAATTTTATAAAGAACACATGAAAAAGTAATGACTATTTTTATGAAAATTATGATCCACAGAAATACCTGTTATGAAATTTTTTAAATGTGAAATATAAACCTTTCCCCAAGTAATAGAAAAAACCTAAAGACTGTTATTTTACCGATTCATTACTTCTTTTGTGTCACTTGCACTCATCCCTTTCACAGCTCCATAAATTTCAAAATGTTCTTGTAATGTAATATCTAGCCACAGTGGGGTTATCTGAGGACAGTAACCCATACATTTAACAGAATCGTCCTCTTCAGTTGCATCTGACATACAGTCTCCTAGAAATACCTACAAAAACACAAACCAATTTTCAGTATTTTTGCTTAATGTATATTGTAAAGGAAGTGTGAAGTGGATTAATTCAAACTCCTGTGTATAGTAAAAGTAGTATCAGGTCACTTTTTACTGTCTTTTGATGCTGGAAGGACACAGACAGCTAAGCTGGAAGTCAGTGACGTAACTGGAAAGGGTGATTATACTGCACAGTTAGGTAGGAAAGCAAGACACAATTTTAACTAGAAAAATTAGGGACCTCAATGGAAGGTGATATTTGAGCCAAGAATTTAAGAGAGTTTAGTTGCTCAAATTTCTAGGAAATAGGTATAGCCAACATAGCTCAGGCAAAGACCCAAAGAAAAGTCTATGCCAGGTATTTCCCAGGAAAACAGTAAATCAATTTAGCTGGTGTGAAGTAAGCAAGAAGGAGAGTAACAGCAAAGATGACCAAGATGATTTTCTGAAGCTTCCACCAAGTATTACTGACATGTTTATCACTGAAAACTAATTGATCAGAGGGCCAACCCTTGCTTTTTAAACTACTAAACTTAATACAACTGTCTTCCTTTAAGTAGGTGAATAAATCACTCATACACGTAATAATTATCGTGTCATAATTCCTCATTTAATGACTTACCTGTTTAACGACTTTTTGGGCTTACAACACACCACTCAGACTTTAATTCTGTACAGTTCTGTGTATCTTGTTTATAGAACCTCAAAGATTTTACTTTGTACAGTATACTTTGTTTACACAGTACTGTAATTTCTGCTGATTGTATTGTACAGTACAGGTCTGTAGTTTTATGTTCTATTATACATTACAGTAATGCATGTGAGAGTTACACAAATAAAAGCAAAGTCATCTAGTTGGAGTTTCCTTTGTTCTGAATGTTGTAATGTACATTCTATATACAATTCCTCATTTAGCAACTGATTGATTCAATGACCTAGTTTCAAGACCAGCTCTCAGCTGTTAATCAAGGAATGTCTTAGGTATGTATGATAATTTCACTATGTATATTATTTTCACAAATGATCTAAAAGATAATTTCATTAGGCTACACTAAAAATACTAAAAACAAAAGTATGAATCAAAGTATGCATTAGTAAGCAAGTATGCATTAGTATTTTGATTAGTATCAAATTAGTATCAACATACTAATTTGACATTAAATTGTCTTAATTAAAAAATGATATTCAACACACTGTTACCATACCTGGCCTGAAGTTGGTTTGATATCACCAACCAGAATATTAATAATAGTGCTTTTGCCTGCACCATTTGGACCCAATAGTCCCAAGATCTCTCCTAAGGGAATTGAAAGAAAAAGATCATCATATTCAAATCAAACTAAAAATGAAAATTACTCTTCTGGAAAAGTTATTCAAGAAAAAAATAAACAGCAACCTTTTTTCACACAGAAAGAGATGTATTTAGTTGCCACTTTCTTTACTTTTCTTGAATGAAGAAAGTCTTTCTTGTCATCATACTCTTTATGCAAGTTGCTTACCATAATGGCTGGTTTCTAATAAGGGAAACAGAATTTAAAAAGAGAGTTATAAAAAAATACATGTAATTTCACAAAAAGGCTGAATATACCTAATGTCTATATCATCAGAACCGTCTCTGCTAAGAGGGTAGTACACAAACGAATTTCCATTTATGGCTGAAATCATGGCTTATTTAAAAATAAGTTGAAAATATTTTTCTCATGAAAGATTTTTTTCAGATTGATTCAGATGTAAAGAAAAATATTTTCCACATTAATTACTATATATTGAGAACTCCCACTTCACATTTAATGTGACTTATCCATAAAGACTAAATTACCTCCTCACAACACTGGCAACTCATCAGCTCTTTGACCTTCAGTCTTTCAGCTTTGACATCTTCATCTTCATCCTCACTGTTTGGTGGTTCTGGAAACTTCTTAATTTTGGACTTTGCTGAAAGGGTCCTAAGTATATAAAAATCATAAATTTTCAAGTAATTAAAATAGTAAGGAATATAGTCACTACATTAAAAAAATTATAAACAGAAGATCTAAGGTTATCTCTAAAAAGTGGAATTATAAGTAATATTTTTCGTTAAAGAATGCTATCTAAATTCATTCACTTATTCAACATTTTTATGATTAGTATGTGTTAGGTATTATTTCACAGAGAGATGAAAAACAACCATCACTGTCTTCAAAGAATTTATAGCCTTAGTATAATTGAAATTGTCAGAAAGAATAGAGAGGACTGAAGTGAGGACCAACAGGAATACGACTTTTAAGGTTAGCAAAGGAAGAAGTCCTTGCAAAGGAAATTTTGAACAGGAAGAGAGGCAAAAGAGGCAAACAGGAGACGACATTACAGAGAACAAAAAGAAACACAGAAAAGTATAAAGGGGAAACATCAATCATGTTAAGGGCTACAGATTAAATAAGTTGAGCCTACTAGACAAGGCAACGATAAAATTATTAGTATTTTACTGAAAATAGTATCAACAGAGGTAAAGGGGAAACCGTATTATAGGAAGTTAAGAAGTGAACAGGAGGCAATCAATGGAAGGTAGAAGGCTAGACATGGATTTATATTCAAATTTACAGATTCTCTTAATTAAGGGAGAAAAGTGATTCCTCTCCAGAAATTAAGGAAAAAATACAGGAGAGAAAACAAACTGAACAACATTTTTCAGTACATGGAGTAAATGACTCAGGTAATAGGTGAGGCATCTTTCTTTGGGACAGGGAAAAGGTGAAAATGATGAAAAATGTGGATAAGTTTGTAGAAATTTATAATTAACTCCTCTGTGTTCTGAGACAGGTGGCAAGATCTTTTACTGGGCAGTAGAATGAGGACTACAAAGAAAGACTGGGATAACTCCTGAATGAAAGGAGTAAGATGATGTTAACTAGGAAAATATGATAGGTTAGCAAACAACATCAAAACAAGCTGAGTTTATGTGGGATAAATATGTAGTACTATCAAGCTGGTCTTTGTTTTTTCCAGTATATAATCAGATTCACCAATAATTATGATTTTTAGAGGACAGGTCAAAGAAACTCGGAAGCTGAGGGTGCTGAAAGGAGGTAATGTAATGAATCATGTGAACAACGCTGGACAGAGGAAAAAGTAAAAACAGGGACAACCCGAGAGAAGAGAAATTCAAAGGTATGAAACAACAGGGAAAAAAGTCCACTAGGGCTAATAATAATGAAAGAGGATAGGAAGATGAAAAGTTACTGGTAGAGTTGGACACTAAAGCTTAAGATTTTACTGATAAATTAAGAGCAGGAATAGCACGGCTCTGATGTAAATAAATGGGTGAAGTGGAGAAGAAGCAATAGTGACTGGTTTAGAGAAAATAAAAAACTGGAAAGGTACATTGTAGGTGTTAGAAAGGCTATGTGGATGTTGAAATCTCCTCAAATTTGAGTAGAAATAGGGGAGAAGAGGAGGAAGGAGAGCTATACATTAAAGTCCTCAAACGATGGGGGAATATCTAATGGTTAATAACCATTATACACTTATCCATACCAGCAATGGGGAACCTTTTAGAACTTTCAATAACAGTCTGCCTCAGCATGTGTGTCTTAGGTTTGCCACCACTGATCTATACTTTTGAGATTTTTATGTTAATATTCAGCAAATACATATGTAAGAACTATAAAGAAGAAATTGAGAACTAATTTAATACCAATAGCTACTTTATAAATGGTATCCTATAAGTTCAAAACAACCTGTGAAAAGAAAGGGCAGATTTGGAGAAAATATTTGCAAATCATACAGCTGAATAAGGGACTTACATCTAAAATGTACTACAAAAAACTTACAACTCAATAATATCAACACAAATAACCCCACTGCTAAATGTGCAAAGTAGAGGAATAGACATTTCTCAGAAGATCTAAAAATGGACAATAAGCTATAAAAAGGTTTTCAACATCAAGAATAATGCGAATCAAAACCACAAGGAGACATCATTTCATAACTACTAAAATGGCTAATTTTAAAAAGACAAACAATAACAAGTACTGGCAATGATGTAAGAAAACAGAATGTTCATACGTTCTAAGCAGGAACATAAAGTACTACCACACTGGAAAACAGTCTGTCAACTCCTCAAAATGGTAAACATAGTTACCATATGATCCAGCAATTTCATTCCTACAGATCTACCTAAGAGAAGTGAAAATATATGTCCATATAAACATTTGTACACAAATGTTCATGCAATATTATTTATGAGAGCCAAAAAGTGGAAATAACTCACTTGATGAGGACATTCGTAAAGCATGGGATATGAATACAGCATAATGTTTACTCAGCATAAAAAGATAATGAAGTACTGCTAATGCTATAACATGATGGACATTCTAAACATTACGCTAAGCGTAAAAAATGTATATGAGATAGTGGTATACAATTTATTATCCAAACCTAAAAATTTTATAAATGATTTTCAGGCACTAAAATAATGTGCCTACTAAGGTGAAAAATAAATAAACATAAGGGTTAAATGTACTTAAAGTATTTAAGAGAACCTCTAGTGTGTTTGGGCTTAAGCTTTTCAAAACGTATTTTATTATTTCTATTCTTAAAAAGTTTTAAAATGTATCATATAGAACTCTATGTTTAAAAATAGAGTATTTAAAAGATTGAGTATGCAGTATGATCATAACGACAAGGACAAACTTCAATCTCACTACATACGTTACTGTTAATTTTACAAAAATTAACACAAAAAGGAAAAGTATTATGCTGAGTAAAAAAGGCCAGACAAAAAAAGACTACATATTGCATTATTCCAGTTACATGAAATTTTCAGAATAAGCAAACCTCACAGGGAGTAGATTGGTAGTTACCTTAGAGCTAGAAGCATGGGAAGGAGAACAAGGGAAATAACTGTTAATGGGTATAAAGTTTGTTGTTGGAGTACTGGAACTGCTTTAAAATTATGTTATGGTGATGGTTACACGATTGTGTAAATTGACTAAAAACACTGAAACTTAGACCAAAAAATTATCTAACCTGAAAAAGGGATCTTTCCTTATTGATCTGCCTCCATGCTTTTTCTCATAGTACTGTAGGAGGAAAATCCACAATACACACTGCAGGTAAGGCTAAAAGAACAAGAATGAAATCTGATTGCATTGTCATTTGTCATTTTGCTTTTGTTTTTTTCATTGCCATCAAAACTAAGAGCACATAGATAAGGTGCCTTACCATTACCAAAAAGGAGAAAAGAAAAAAAAAACACACTTCTTTATCCTTGTCATGATAAAGATAATATTGTCACTTTTTTTTTTTTTTTTTTTTTTGGTGTTGAGGATTCAACCCAGGGCCTCAAATATGTTCAAGCATATTACCTACTACTGAGCTACACCCTAAATTTTAATACAAACTAAAGAAAAATATTTTTCTGGCAGCATTGGGGGTTTGAACCAAGAGCCTTGCACATGCTAGGCAAATACTCTAGGCCTTTTTTAAATTTTGAGAGAAGGTTTCACTAAGTTGCAGAGGCTGGCCTTAAAGTTGTGATCCTCCTGCCTCAGCCTACCAAACAAGTGTAGTTACATGGATGCCCCACCACGCCACCAAATACAATTATCTTTCTACCCCTGTAATTCTCATTTACTGTGAGTTTCACAAAATATATCCAAACACAAAAGCTTTGTTTTTGTCTCTAAGGAAGTCAGAACTGTAACTAAAATTAATAATGTAAAAAAGCTAACTATATTAAAGTGGACACAGTAAATGAAAGATACAGTAGACACATTACTATTGAAATGCAGATTAGCTGGCATTAACACATCTGATTTCTTACACACTTTTTTTAAATGTAACAGGATAAAAACTAAACATAGTTAAAACCAGACAACCAAATCATTCTTCAGGTAACACAGTAACACAAATAAGCTTTTTGTTATTTCTTACCGATATAACTGCCACTAAAAGCCTATTCCATGGATTGTAAGTATCTTCATTTTTCCAAGAAACCTAAGACAATATGTTTTTAAATGTATATGTTGCACACGTACAAACATTTGGATTTAAATTTTAAAACTAGTTCAGCAAACCTGTATTCTCCATGAATAAGTGAGCTATTCATTTTATTAAGCTGTTTTGTATTTAAACTAAAAACTTCTTTGCTCTAAAGTACTTCTATGAAAGTAGGCATAAGTATATTAAATTGAAAGCAAAAAAGGAGGAGGAATGGTAAATAGAATTAATCAGCAATCTTAAATCAAGAATTCATAACCTAATTTTTTTATAATCACATAGAAATTTCTTCAATTATCCATTTTAATAAATCTGCTTATTTTTCCTTGGACAAAAGCCCTTAGACTTTATTTTCTCTCATCGCCTTATAGTATATTATTTGAGCCTTTAAAAACTTCTAAAAACAAATGCTGACTGAAACCATATCACACTTCTAATTACGTATACCATTTTGAGCAGCAAACAAAATCTAATGGACACGGTCCTTCTATTTTAACAATTTAGAGTTGGATGCAATTGACAGGACCCCATAATTATTTTAATTGCTGCATTAAGAATAGTTTACCAGGTAGCAGCAGTTAACCTTAACCTGATGCATTTTACTATTTTCCACACACAAACTAAGATCTTAGAAATCAGGCAATGTGCATTTAAGCTTTAAAATATCAAAATATCTATAAACTCACCTTTATAAAAGAAATAAGGCAACCTAAAAGTGGATAGATTGGAATGACTATGCAAAAGGTATAATGAAAAACAGCTGTAACTTTGTATCCCATAAAGTAAGTTATTTCAGTGATTGCTATACAAGCCAAGGCTGTCTAAAGAAAAAGAAAAAGAGAATAAGTGACAAAGTGTTTAAAAAATTCACATAAACAACTTAGTTGTAAATTGTTGCTTCAACACTAGCTATGCTTTCAATCATCTAATAAAACATGGAGCCAGAGATTATACTTAGCCAGGAAGCATCAATATGTTGATAATAGTACCACTAATTTATAGCTAGTATCTTTACCACACTGTTTAAATGCTTTCAGTATCATCCCTTCATGGAATGGATGATGTGGAAGATAAATATAAAAATATGCTGCCAGTTCTCCATAAAAGACATGTAATATTTTTTACTATAATGAAGAGTTCATGACTTTTAAACAAGCTGCTATGAAAAACTGAAATAATTTAAATATGACTCACCACAGAATATATAAATGACCAAAATTCTTTGGTATTTAAAATTTTCTTAAAGGTGAAAGAAGCAACATAAGTGAAAAGAATAACTGATGGAACATAACCAATAAGGCAAAAAACCTGTAAATCAGAAATATTTACATTTTTATAAAAGTCTGAATAGCCAGTAATACATCTGATATAAAATACCATAATCATATTAAAATATTAAGTAACAATTATTCTTCAAATTTTATTCAACAGATCATTCCAAAAACTGAAACTGTGGTTATCTGAAAAATTATCATTTCCACATCTAAATCAAGTAAAATCATGTTTTTAAAATTCATTGTAATTACAGTCCTGAATAAGGTTTTTTTTTTTTTTAACCAAGAACATGTATTGGTACATTGTATACATAATGATCACATTCATTATGGTTATTTTGTACCCATACATCATGTATCTTGGTTTTCCCCCTTTTCCCCATCCCTCCCTTTCACTCCCCCACCCTTCCCTATTTACAGCAGGTTTATTTATATTTTTCCATTTTTTCCTCTTTTCCCTTTCTTTCTTATTTCCTTCCTTCTTTTCTCCCTTCTCCCTTTCTAGTTCTCCTCTCTTTTGAATATTATCTTCCTTATATATAATATCTATTACACCTTGAGTAATTTAAACTGAATACTTTTTGTAGTTTTTTTTAAATACCTGGTAAAATGTTATCCCTCATCGTTTTATTATAAAAAGCAAGTATAGCTGGTCACACTTTTATCACTCCCAATCAACTATGAGCTATTTTAATGTACCACACAGTATATTAATGCATTAGTATCAGTTTTAAGAAAAGCATTTATTATTTATTTATATGGCAGAAATTAATATATAAGGTCAGCATGATTTTTGACAAAACTGATGTTAACTTTCAATGAACCTCACCTAGCTCTGTTTTCTCATTTTCTAATAAAATTCATTTAATGAAAAGATCTATCACCAGTCATTTACGTGTGAACATGAGTGTGAATTACACTCTTCCTTTGTATTTTAAGATATATTTTAAATTATGGAATAAAAGAGCTCTTCCCTTGTGAAATTACGCTCAAGCACAAGAACAGACAAGGAAAGCATGTCTGTTGGAAGAATACATTTAAGTATGAATGATCACATACAAGTATGTAGTAGTCTCCATGTGTTTCGAGAAGTTAATTTTCTTGGCTAATTTATTTTATTAATCACCTCGGTTTCAAGAAATTAATTTTAAATGGTCCTAAGCTACTGTTTTAAAAAATCACTTATAGTAATATAAATTGAATTGATTATATGTATTATATACAATAATTAAATAGGCTGTGGCTCTATTTTCTTTAAAATTAATAATTAATATCCACATTACTCAAAGGTATTGTTGAAAATTGGTTTTTGGGTAACATTTTATGTACAAATAGCATGAGTACAAGTGATGTTAACTTACCACAGCAAGGAATTTCACAGCATAAAAGTATAATCCATGATGAAATGCAAATAAGCTTCCTAGCATCAAAATAAGAACAACAAAAAATAAGGGAATATCAACAATAGCTTGTCCACTCCAATATGCAGATGGTAAAAGACCTGAAAGTTTAAGTTGAGTATAAGCTTTGATCTAAAAATTAAAAAGAAAAGAAAAGAATTTTAATTATAATTTTAGATACTTTAGAAACAAAAAACGAGCAAGACTCATCACAGAATTCTCAATTTTATATCAATGAAACAAAAAAGATCATATTCCAGGCCTATAGGTACGAAAAATCCTCTTTATACTAAATACAGATCCCACCTAGTCCTTAATTTGGTTCATTATTTCTGAGATACAACAATTTCAACAAAAATTTTAAAAATCAGAATACAGCAAAATAAATTAAAAGGTGGCAAGGCGATATGGCTGTTCAGTGAGTAGCTGAACACTTGCTTTTGAAAATCTGTAGATAAAGATGGAAAGATATGTTTAAATAGGAAAAGGATTCTTATTTTTTAAAAAAATAATTTTTAATATAAGCATTAATAAACTGCCAAATGTCCTCTGGGTTTACATAGGACTTCAGATTGTGAAACTCTGTATACAAATAACATGTATACCATGAGTACATAGCATTGTCATATACTAACAGTAAGCTTAAGTGATCATAGAGTTCTCCTATCTCATGCTTTCATTTTTTTAACTAGAAATTTTAAAGATCTTTTACAAATCCAAATACCTAACAATGTTAACTGATTTCCACCTATAAAAATATCTACTAATAATGAAAAGTATTATACCAAAGAACAGGCTATAGAGTCAGACAAGGGAATCAAGTAATATAAAGATGAGCTAAGAAGAAAAAGGACAAAAATGGACAAGTTTTATGTTCAATGAATTACAGGAACATCAGACATACATAAATTCCAATACAAGTTTAAAAATATAAACCAAGTTGAATGTAACTATTTTGGAGAAATTCAAGCTTCTGTCATTCACACATTGCTGGTAGGAATGTAAAATGGTATATGCATTCTGGAAAAAAGTTTGACATTTTCTTTTTGAGGGGGGTGGTGCTGGGGATCAAACTCAGGGCCTTGTGCTTGCTAGGCAAATGCTCTACCACTGAACTATATCTCCAACACAACACGACACGACATTTTCTTTCTTATATAACTAAACATACAAGCACCAAGTCAGCATTTATCCTAGAGAAATAAAAATACAGGTTCACACAAAAACCTGTATACAAAAGTTTATAGCAATTGTATTCAAAATAATGACAAGTAGAAACAATCCACATGTTCTTTCATAGGCAATAAACAAATTGAGATATATCCACATCAAGGAATACTACTCAGCAACAAAAACAAATGAACTATTGATACACATAAATTGGATGAATTTTAAAAAGCATTAGGGAGTTATGCTCAGGCAGTGGTGGTGAATCTATGGCATGCATTCCACAGTAGGCTGTTTGTAACTGAAAGCTCTAAAAGGTTCAACATTGCTGCACTGAGGGGAAAAAAAGCTAATCTTTAAAGAATACATACTATAATTCCATTTATACATTCCTGAAATACCAAGATTATAAAAATGAGGAACAGATTAATGGTTCCCACAGGTTAGGGAGGAGAAAGAAAGTGGGATGTGTGGCTAGAGAAGAGCAACGGGAACAATCTCTGTACCTTGACTATGTCACTGTCAATACTTGTGATGCTACTATAGTTTTTCAGAAATTGGTTAAGAATTCACAGGATCTCTTTGAGAGTTCTTCCTATTCTATTCTCCAGTAGATTTAGTGTTTCTATTTTAATGTTTAGATCTTTGACCCACTTCGATTTTAGTTTACTACATGGTGAGAGACATGTATCTAGTTTTAGTTTTTGGCATGTGGTCAGCCAATTTTTCCAGTACCATTTGTTAAAGAGGCTATCTTCCTTCCACTGAGGGTGTTTGGCTCCTTTGTTGAAGACGAGGTATTTAAGTATGTTTGGAGTTGTTTTTGCATGTTCTAGCCTGTTCCATTGGTCCTCAGGTCTGTCTTTGTGCCAGTACCATGCTGTTTTTTTGTTTGTTTGTTTGTTTGTTTTTGTTGTTTTTTTTTTTTTACCACGCTGTTTTTAATCACAGTAGCTTCATAGTATAATTTCAGGTCGGGGATTGTGATGCCCCCTGCCTTTCCCCTGTTGCCAGGATTGTTTTTGCTATTCGTAGTCTCTTCTGGTTCCAGATAAATTTCATGATTGTTTTTTCTATTTCTGTGAAGTATGTTAATGGTATTTTGATTGGAATTGCATTAAATCTGTATAGTAATTTAGGAAGTATGCCATTTTTAGGGGAAAAAAAATTTATGAACAAAACCCAGACTGCACAGGAAATAATACAAAGAATCAGTGCTTGGGACCTCATCCTACTAAAAGGTTTTTGCATAGCAAAAGAAATCATTATAGAGCAGGACAAAAATCCACAGACTGGGAAAAAGTCTTTTCCAGCTGCCCCTCAGACTAGAGTCTAACATCTAGAATATATACAGAACTCAAAAAAATCAACCCCCCCAAATTTAAAGACCCAATCCAAAAATGGGCATCTGAAATGAATAAACACTTCTCAGATGAAGAAATAAAAATGGCAAATAAACATATGAAGAAATGTTCAACATCACTGGTCATTCGAGAGATGCAAATCGAAACATCGCTAAGATTCCATCTCACTCCAGAAAGAATAGCTATTATCAAGAAATCAACCAACAAGTGCTGGCAGGGCTGTGGGGAAACAGGTACCCTTCTCCACTATTGGTGGGAATGTAGACTAGTCCAACCACTATGGAAGTCAGTATGGAGACTCCTCAAAAAACTAAATCTAAAGGTTCCATTTGATCCAGCTATTCCCCTGCTTGGTATCTTCCCAGAAGAATTGAAAACCTCATACCATAGAGACATATGCACAACTATGCTCACAGCAACACAATTTGTCATAGCTAAGTCTTGGAAACAACTCAGATGCCCAACAACTAAGGAATTGCTAAAGAAGATGTGGTTTTTCTACACAATGGAATACTACTCTGCCATAAAAAAAGGATAAACTAGAGTCATTTGTAGGTAAATGGATGCACCTTGAGAACATACTCTTAAGTGAAATAAATCAGTCACTCATGAGTACACGTCAAATTGTTTCTCCGATATAAGAAACCATAAGTGTACATAAAGACAAAGAGGCACAATAGATATTAGGTAAAAGAAAGATAATATTCAAAAGAGAGGAGAACTAGAATGGGAAAAGAAGGAAGGGAAAAGGGAAAGAAAGGGAAAAAAGAAAGAAATGGAAAAATGTAAATAAACTTGCTATAAATAAGGAAAAGGGGGAATGGAAAGGAGGGGTGGGGAAAGGGTGGGGGACCAAGATACATCATGTATAGGTACAAAATAACCATGATAAATGGGATCATTATGTATACAATGTACCAATGCATGTTCTTGGTAAAAAATAAAAATAAAATAAAAATAAAATTAAAAAAAGAATTCACAGGATCTTAGTGTATCATTTCTTTTTTTTTGGTGCTGGGGATTGAATTTGGGGCCTTGTGCTTGCTAAGCGTATCATTTCTTACAACTGAAAATTAATCTACCATTATCTCAAAATAAAACGTTTAATTTAAAGTTTAAATTAAAAAAATATAACTAACAAATTTTAGCACTGAGTGGTGGGGTAATGGATTTTCATCTTTCTACTCCTCTACATTTTCTAAATTATTATAAACATGTATATATTCATAACACAAAACTTGAATATTCTTAAAAAGCGGGACTTACATATTACTACTATGTTAAATTTATTTTCAGTACAATTTTTATTAAAATATATTAGAATTTATTAAAATATATTTAAATTTCTTTAAAATTTACAAATGAGCTTAAGCTCAGTATTCAGCACAGTCTGTACATTTGCTCAGGTAATCTTGCTTTCAAATTAACATCATCATGGTGAGGATAAGAGTTTTGATTAGAGGAGTAAGATACAATTTAGCACAGTGGTACAGTAGAAGACTCTGAATAGCCAAAAAGACTGTAAGATTATTTTATGTCTGAAGGAAAACACCAGAGAAATGCACAGAAAAAAGACAGTGAAACAACACCACCAAACAACCTCTGTGTCCTGAGCAACTTTTCCTAGGCTGTAGTGATGACAATCATTTTTCATTTCTTTTTTTTCACGTAACAAGGATTAAGTGCCTTGTGTATTCAATGCATTCAACTAAAGGTTAAAAAGGAAAAGCAGGTCAGTGTGTCAGATAAGAACATAAAGAACAGCCAGGCTTAGTGATGCACACCTGTGACCTCAGCTACTTAGGAAGCTGAGGCTGGAGGAATGCAAGTTTGAGACCAGACTCAGCAACTTGGTGAGACCCTATCTCAGAGTAAAAAGTAAAAAGAATTGTAAATGTAACTCAGTGGTAAAATGCCCCTGGATTTGATGCCAACAATCAAGAACAAAACAAAAACACACAAAGATCACAGTTAGTTCCCAGATCCACCATTTAAACAGACACTCAGACTGAAGAAGTTAAAGGAAAATACCCATTACTCTATTTTCTAATCTATAAAGTAGTTAAAACTGTCAGAAAAATTAGAGGATATAATTTAAAGTAAATTAAATTTAAAGCATAATTTATAGCAAGTGACAAATATTAATTATCAGTTATTATAATAAATACATTTATAATCTTAATTTACTCCTGAAATAATTATATTTAAGATTTGCAAATCATGCAAATAAGTTATTTTTATATGATACTTCTATTAGTAAACCAGACCTGCAATTTTTTTTAACTTACTCATTACCTTATGATTCTCTGCATTTTCCATAGCAAAGTAAGGTGGCATTGCAGTAACAATGATTCCAAGCAAAGCTGCTTGAAAATACAGCTCAATTTTAAAAACTATGTCAGTGATTTCCTGAAAGACAAACACAGAATAAGAAACAGAATTAAGAGTCACTTTATATCACCTTACAACATCCTAAAAGAATAGCAAAACCTCTGAAGGAACAGATTAGGATTATCTACTCCAAGCATAGTTTGTATGAAAGAATGGGATGCAGGTTTATTAACAGGTGGCAGTGGACTGTAAGTACCTCCTCTGCCACTAATTAATTACATAGGTATGTAAGCCTAAACAAACCACTGTACTCCCATTTTCTTAGCCACAACACAGAATTTGGTATATAAACTAAACTTCACCATTTAATAAAAAATAGTAGTATGTGTGAAAAGCAACTAGTATGTCTACTAGTTGTCCTATACAATGATAAGAAATATCTAAGGATGATCTTTGGTACTCTTCACTTGTTGTGTGGACAATATGCTTCCTGGGATCCTGAGATGTCTTTTTCTCCCCACACTCAGCCTCCTATGGAACCAGGAACAGCAACTCCCGAGCTGGGGAAGACTTTATCCCCTATAGTTTCCAATGTCCTAGCTGCTGCTCCAAGGACCCAGGTACAGTCAACTAACTTTCCCAGACAAGTCAGTAAATAACTGGCATCCCAAATGCATATTACAAAGATATATTATCCTGCAATGTCAATAAGGCCATTCTCTTATCCTTGTTTTGCGAGCAGATATACTCATGGGGCACAGTATAGAACCCACAATGTGTCTAGCAGACACCTGGCCCTGGCACATCATTCCATGAGATGATATAGGTACAGTAACTCTAGACTTTTGGGTTGTGCTATATAGCAATAAAGTCCCAATTTTCTTAATTTATGCTATGTGACACTGTAGAATTTACTCCAAATTCTAGTGTATGACAGCAGGAGCCCAAGACAGAACCCACAAATATGTAAATTAAGTAGTAGAAGAAGTAGAAATTAATGATATTACAGGTGGATATCACATAAAGTCTGATAAAGAAAAAAATTGGGAACATTAATAAGACTGCATTTACAAAGAGCAGGTCATAGATTGGGGCTTCACGCATTTGAAGTGGAACGTATTCTAGTGGGAGTGAGCCTTACATTATCCAGGTACATAGTGTCAGTCTCAGAGCTGAACCGGATTACAGTATACCCAGCTGCTGTCTATTTGAGCATTGCTTGTCCCACACATATCAGGTGTTGGCAGTGTTATTTTGTGTATAAAAGCAGGAAAAATACCTTGGTTTTTCCTATCTCAAACATTATCCCTATTACAGTACAGTATTTCTCATACTGTATTATCATTGTTTAGTCATTTGTTTCCTTGATTATAAAATTCCTAGTCTCTTGTTCACTGATATATCATGAATATTAACAAAATGCTTAGCTACCGAAAGCACTAAATAAGTGCCTGAAAAATGAATATTAAAGAAGCAGTAAGATTTGTTGAAAATCATAATAATCTTTAAATATGCAGTAGTAGCAAAGTAAATTTTTTAAAATAGAGTCGATGTTAAGTATAGTAACCAATAATATAATAAAAAAGTTTGGTTCTATAAAAGTAAGGGTAAAGGAGAAAAAGGAACTACTATTTTAAACACTCTGGACAAAGCAAAACCATATGAAGGATTTAGTAAAATGAGGTAAGAATTCAATGTGATAGAAAAAAGGTAAAAACCTGAAGAAAAATATAAGCTTAAGTGAATAGAATTCACAGGAACAGACACATAATTTTTAAATAAATTTGTATTTTAGCATGAAGAAAAGAATTGTTATAACGTACATACAAAAACACTTTTATAAAGCACAGGACATGATATGACAACTAGATATCTACATGCAAAAGAATGAAATTAGACTCTGTTATTGTATAAACGAAAAATAACTACAAATGGATTACAGGCCTAAATGTAAGTGCTAGAACTATGAAGCTGAGATCAAAACACAGGAATAAGCCTTTTTTACCTTAAATTAGACAAAGATTTCTTAACTATGCCATCAAAAGTATAAAACATAAAAGAAAACACAGATAAATTTAATTTTGTCAAAACTGCAAATCATATATCCAACAAGAGGCTTATACCTTGACTATATAAAGAACTTCTACAACTCAATCATATAAAAAGGGAAAGATTTGAATAAACCTCTCTCAAAGAATATACAAGCAATGAAAAAAGTCTCAACATCAGCAGCCATCAGGGAAATGCACATCAAAATGAAAACAAGATACCTCTTCACACAGTGATAGTTAGAAGAGAAAATGGTACAACCACTTTGGACCATTGCTAGTTCCTCAAAATGCAAAACCTAAGAGTTGTCACATGATCTAGTAACTGCACTTCAAGACATACATCTAAGAGAAATAAAAACATATGCTTGTCTAAAAACTTACACTTGAATGTTCACAGGATTATTCCCAATAGCCCAAAAATATAAACAATTCAAATGTCCAACAACTGATAATGGATTTTATTAAATGTGTTATTCTGTGTACGTACCTCACATATTCCATACAATGGAATATTTGGAAGTAAAAAAAAAAAATGAAGCACTAATATATGTAATAAAATATATGACTCTACCACCCAGTATGATAAATACAAGAAGGAAAAAAGAAAGGTCTCATATTGTATGATTCCTTTTATGTGAAGTGTCTAGAATTAGCAAATCTACAGAGACAGAAAAGAATAGTAGTTGCCCAGTCTAGGGATAGGCATGAGAGAAAATGAAGAGTAATTACAACTGAATACAAGACTGTTTGGGGGGACAGCAACATATCTGAAACTGTTGTGATGCTGCCAAAGCAAGCTCTATAAAATATAAATTTGCTTTACGAAAATACCAGCACCAAAAAAGAACCTGTTTGGTTTTTCTCACACACACACACACGCACGCACGCACGCACGCACGCACACATATATGAATGAAATATGCTCATGATATTTTATCTGTATATGTCTTTGCTTACTTGAAAGAATGGGGTACTCCAGATCTGGATGGTTTCAGTCACATTTAAATGATAAAGATAGTAGTTACTAATAATATTCATCAATACAGGTAAGGAGTTCACCATAGTACTGTTGAAAACAGCTGTAAAAATATAGTCCTATAATTAAAAAAAAAGTACATACATTATATACATATAAGTGGATATATTATTGCTATGTACCAAGCTTTTTTCATCAGCTAGCCTAATTCTCATAAAAGCGACTTCAACAAATCATAGTATACTCAATATTAGATACAAATAACCTGGCTTGGGTTATATACGGATATTTTGGTACTTTACACAAAACTATAAAAATAAAATTAAATTTCGTATAGCTTTATATATTGGTCACTCATCAGGCATAAAATATATCATTAATAAACAGCTAGCTATTCTAAAAGTAGATTTTAATTTCTAACTAATGAGGTCAATTCAGCAAATAATGTTAGAGGAAATAGTTTAATCTTTTATTACTCCTAAATGAGTATTCATTCACATACATTATTCTTACCTTTTCTGAACGCACCACATTTAAAGCTGCACTATGAGGAGCAGCAGATACGTAGTCACTGTCATTAAACATCGTCACCATTATGTTCTGGTATGTGAAAAAGTTAATAAGATCACTGATATCTGATTCTGGTATTAGAAAATAAGCAAATAATAGAGAATCAGTTTAAATAACACATAGACTTTAATAACAGTGGAGTGATGTCTCTCAGAAAAATGTTTTGTCTTCATCAGCTAAAACATGATTAAGAGCATTGACTCTGGAGCCAATTAGCCTACATTCAAATCTAAGTTGTACCACTTACATTATCTGTCCTTTAAGCAAGTTAGCTAGACGCTCTGGACCTGAGTCTCTTCTTTTGTAAAGTGAAGGTAATAAGTATGTCTACTTTACATGGACAGTAGTCATGAGAATTAAATGAATGAATTATAAACAGGGAAATAAACAGAAACTGGCACATGGTAACTGCAAATTTTACCTGCTGCTGCTATAATTATTAATAACATTGAAAAATTACCTATAATAGTCACTTCAAATTTGGTTAAATAGTGAAAATAAAAATCTACTTGTTAATTTTAACTAACAAGATAAGCAGCTAAAATCAGGAAAGTATAAACGAGGATATGGTAACATCACTGCCTAAAGCATTTTTTTATGTTCTCGGCAGGTAAGTTTTATAAATACCAAGTGCCTTAACTATGGCAACTCATTCTAACACATAATCACGTCTTCATCTACATTCTCTAAATGGCCTGGAGCCAAGGGAAAGATTTTGTACTATCCCCAGACACACATTAAAAATGGCTAAGTATAAAGTTCCATGCAGTACTATACTGTATTTAGTTATATAAATGAATATCAAAACTGAAAACAATTTGAAGTGGAAGAAAAAAAAGTACAAAACATACCATTTTCTATATAAGAGTGATTTTTACCTTACATGCACCTTCCCCCAAAAGAATAAAGGTTGTATAATACACTTATCATCAGCTTTCAACAGTACTGATTTTTAATCTTTTCAAGAACCTTGAGAGTATGAGCTATCTATACCGATGGGAGGAGTTGTAAAGCAACTGATTATGCAGGAATAAAGTCTTGCATTCGGTTTTAAGATTCTGAAAATCAGAACCCTGTGTCAGTTTATTCATTTAAACTTTGCTCAAGTCCACATACTTAAAAAACCCATTTGTCCTATTTGACAATTATGTATTATATAGTAAGAATACCAACCGCAACTCCAAAAATATCAAGTCCAAATATAATACATTTGATTTCAGATATTTAAATCTAAGGCTATATTTTTAGTTTTAACAAATTTTTCAAATAGTTCTTGAAAGGACTAAACATTTGTATGTAGATGTATAAGTGCATTTATATTATACACTGTAGCTCTTTCTAAAGAAAATTTTACAACTTCAGGTTAATTTTGCTCCCCAAGAACTTTGAGAAAAAGCATGCTGCAATATAAAAAAAAAAGCATGCTGCTAAGAACAATGTTGCTATTATTTTAAAAAGGAATCTAATGATTTAAATAGTATAAAAGAATATTTTAAAACTATCAAGTACATTTAAATCAAATTCTCATTTCTACATTATTCAACATCAACAAAATAAATATTTCATTCAATTTAGATTCTGTGCAGACAATGCTTTTACCTTAAACATAATGCTAAAATCCAAAACTCTGTACCCCCCAACCCCCTGCCCAACTAGCACACATTCACAGACCTTCACACACTCTCACCAGTAGAATTTTGAAGAAGCAGACTAGTTTTGTATTTATGAGGTTTATCTCCAGGTTTTAGAAAATATAAGTCTGGAACAAGTTGAATGGGAACCACAGCATTTTTAAAAGAGTGATGTACCAAAAACATAAAAATGTGAACTGCAAAAAAAATTAAAAGCAGAAGCAATCTGAAAAGAAAAAAAACAATAAGGTTCAGCAATATGTAATTCTATTAAAATATTTCTTTATACTGCTCTAGATTTAAACCCCAGACAGTTAAAAGGTAGTAACTGGAAAAGCTAAAACAAAAAATATAAGAACAAAGAAAAACGTTTTTTTTTTAATTCTACTATTGAATATGATTTTATGATAATACTGGAGAAAAAGCCAACATTAAATGACAAAATTAGAAGTAAGGGTGGAGAGAGGGAAAAAAGAGTTTATGAAAGTATATTTTAGATCCATCACCCTTAAATTAGTAGAGGGTAGGTAAACATGCAGTTATAATTGCTACAATATCAGACACTGCCACAAATATTTATGTCTCTATACTTCTGAGAGAACTACAGTACTTCTTGCCCTGTCTCTTTTCTAACCATTTACTTTGCATATACTAACAATAATACTTAGATATAGAGAAGGAAATAAAAATACAGTGAAATACTAATACCCTTGAAATTCCATCATCTTAATCATATTACTGTTGTTTTGCCTCTTGGGTAGCAGAGCAATGAACTACTTTGCAATATACTACAACACCCTTCTATCTGGAAGACATCTACACATCTACTTGTCCTATGAAATACCTCTACATTAGATGTTTTAAGTGTCATATGAATTTGAAGAGCTTAGATCATCACATCTTATTTAGCAATTTATAATTTTCTGATACTTCATAATTAATAAACAATCATTCCTTTTTTAAATTCTGTCTTTATTTACCTCAATTTGAAATCTCAGAAAGACCCTCCCTGATCCCTGAGTATAAAGCCCCATACTTCCTCCCAAGTGTGCTTTTTTTATTTTTAGCACATTTTGCAGTAGATAATGACAACGTTCATAATGGGAGTTGGTACATGTACATGACACATTTTAATTCTTTTTACACGCCCTCTCACTCTCCTTCTTTCTCATTCTTCCATTTCTTGATTCCATTCTTAAAACAAGTATATTTAAGTCATGATTTCCTAAAGCATACTGCATTTAAATACAACTCTACAGTAAGGTAATCAGTGCTTCAGATAAGGAAAAAAATCATGATTAGACAATATTCGTAATCTCCAAGTTAAACAAAGTTAAAGAAAAAATTTTTATCATAGCACCTCTTCGAGTGCTGCTGAACAACTCTTTAACTGATGTAGTATTATTTCCCAAATGTATTTAACCAGAGACCATGTTCTGAATTAGATGTGTCCCTTCAAATTTACATTCTGAAGCTCTAATTCTTAACTTGACGGCATTTAAAAGTGGGACCCTGAAAGTCATGTGGGTAGATGTGGCCATGAAGTTGTGGTCCTCGTGATGTCTGGCGCCCTACAGGGAGGCTCTGGAGCGACATGAGTGTGCTCACTGGCATGCTCTTCTCTCACTCACAAGAGAAATCACATGAGCACACGATGATGGAGGCTTTCTCCAAGGCCAGGGGAGAGCCTTTGCCATGTTGGCACTCTATTCTTAGATTTCTAGCCTCCAGAACCGTGAGAAAAAATAAATTTCTGTTACCTAAGTGGCCAAATCTATGGTATTTCATTTTAGCACTCTGAGCAAGGGCACTTCTGTTGTTTTCCAGAGTATTTTCAGGGTGGTGTTCCATTAAATGAGCTGAAACATGCTGATTTAAACACTTTTTTTTTGTTTTTTTTTAGTCAACACTGATACAGGAATAAATCAGATACCTGACTGACATTTATTTGACACTGGACTACATTCACTAAAAAAGGCGAATAAATTCAGCATACTTCGAACATATAACAATACTCTTATTTTTTATTACTAAGTTAAGGTACAGTACATGAAAGTAGTCCATGTTATTTCTGCTAAGTCAACTAATTCCTAGCATTCTAGGCAGAGAGGGCGCTAAATGAAAAAGCTTAAATCTAAGTCAATATCTTATTTTGATCCCACCTCTACTAGTTAGAAAGCCTTTATATTTCGGGTTCTTCATCTAATAAACAGGGTAAAAATTTATTTTCCTGCTGTTTACAAAAGTGATTAAAAATTTACTAATGGGTGCTTAAAGATAGTGAAGATATACAAATGTAAAAAAATGAAAGAGCCAATGACAGTAATTCAAAAATTATACAATTAGGATGAATTGTGATTTCCTTATCTTATAGACAGCAAATGCTAGTTTAAAAAAAGAAAAAGCTCTAGGAATATTTGATAAAGTTATTATTTTCTCTAACATTGTGAAATTACCATTTTAATCTTTCAAAACTACATTGGTTACTTAAATGTTTAAAAAAGATAGTAAATCCAATTGGTATCCTTAAAAACACAACATCTCAGGCAAGAGAATAATAGTTACACTTACACTGATCTCACTGATTTACTTTCACGTTTCAAGTTAAGACAATGAAACTTTGCTAGTGTAGACACCTGCTGCTTCCAAAGGCTCATGGTGCTCACTAGAGAAGCTTTGGTTTCAGAAAGAATAAGTAAGCTCTGTTCCATTTCATCAAAAGACTTTGAATCCATTTCTTCTTCTGGTGGCTTCTGTGTAAATACACTAAAATCTATTTGCCAAAACAAGAAGAAAATTTGGGCATATTCCTTCAAAAACATGAAAACTTTCAGAAGCATGTCACTTTTAAAGAAGCACACATGTGACAGTTATTTGGAACAAATGAATTCTCATATACTTTGGCACTATCTATAAAAGCTCAATGTATGCATCTTATGATCCAGGGAATCCCCTATTAGGTGTAAACCCAATGGATCCCAAAACACATGTACATTCTTAGTAGAGGCATATCCAGAATACCCATAAACTAGAAAGAATCAAATGTCTATCTAAAGATGAATGAATAGTTAATTATGTCTATAATAGAATGTTTCAAAACAGTGAAAATAAACAAACTACTGTGAAGCTACACATAAAAACATGGTGGAATATCACAAAAATATTAAGTAAAAGAGGCCAGATACAAAACAGACATACTATATTACTAGTTCACAACCAAACTGGGTACATACTCATACTTAAGATATTTGTAATCTCTGCAACTGTATAACATTCAAAATACTTATGTGAACTTCTCCCTCTCTGACTACAACTTAACATCATGTCCTCATCAAACACCTGACTTTTCTCTTTTTCCCTGACAATGCTCTCCTGGCTTTATTTCTCTATTTAGCTTCAGACTCAGGTTGACAACCAGTTGGAGTCTCTGTTCTTCAACTTCAGACTTTCAGAGTTATGGGGCAAACATCTACTTTGATACCATTTTCTGGCACTCATGAAGCTATGCATAATCAATGACAGTGTGATTAGATAGCTTATTACCATGACACTTTTCAGTGTTGCTAGAACAAACTCAGTAATGTGAATACAATGTCATTCAGATTTACTTTTTATATTTAATATTCATTTTCAATTATATTTGAATACTCTAAAGGTATTTAGAATAAAAATGTCTTTATGTATTTTATGTTGAAATTCTAAATTAAAGGATAAGTGATATTAATTCAATGACAAGAATAAAATGATACACAACTGATAATTGTTCATTTTCAATTTAAAAAAATATCCAGGACTTAAATGCAAAAAGATACTGACAGGCAAATATGAAAAAGAATATACCCATCAAACAACTTTAGGAAGAATGGTACAGCCAGTACATTATGACAAACATATATACATTTTAGCTTAAATAGTATTACTATCGTATATATTAATTTTTTATACAGTTGTTCAGTATAGTAGTATTCACAATAAACAAAAGCTTTTGGAGGCTTTCTTTCATTTTTAGCTATTTAATCACATTAAGGCCATAAGACTTTCAATAAAATATTTTGTTTTGAATTCTTCTAGTTTGTATCATTTCAGATTTTCAGAAGAAGGAAGAACTACAAAATTGCACACGATAATACTTAAAATCAACTTTCTTTGATCCAGACATAAAAACAGAAGGATCACAAGATACACTGCTTCCACAGTATGTGTAATTATTACATTAATTAAAAAGAAAAACCAAACTTTAAAAAATAATTGCTTCTCCGCTGAATGCATTTGAAAGCGAGTATCTGGTATCATAAGTATATGACCATAGGAATAATTTTACATTTAGAAACACTGACAAATTATTGTTCCAATATAGTATTTCCAATCTCTTATAATTTTACTACCCAAATCAGGAATAAAAAGATTCTAGTGATACTTTTTTAGTTTTGGATTGAGTTGAACATGATGGAAGTCTATTTCATGGCATATTCATGATTTTATTCTCGATCTCACAATGATTTTCATCATTGGCCACTTAGCATACACGCAAAATGTACATTTGAAGCATCTCAACTCTTTTTATGACTATGAACTAAGTTTGCAGTTTTCTTCACACTCCTGACCTACCACTCAACCATCTTGCTAACCTTCAATCCCGAAAGTTCCCTCAATTCACATTCTTACCTCACACTACATTGCTCTATCTTTGCTCCTCACCACACCACTGAAACGGCTTTTGTCAAGGTCACCATTGTCTTCCAAGCTATCAAACTTCCTATCATTTTCTGTTCCTGAAACTGTATTTTTTGCACTCATCTTATTCTTCACAATAAATGACAAATAACTTCATACTTCTTCCTTCCCAAAACTCCATTTTTCCTCCCTGGGCTTTATATATCCATTTTTGTGTGTGTGTGTGTGTGTGTGTGTGTGTGCGCGTGGGGCGGGGGCAGCAATTGTTCCTTCTTACACAGCCCCTTCTGGCTTCTCCAGTGCTCAGCCTCAGGGCTTGCTCCTTCAGTATTATCTATACTTCACATCTAAGTGATTTCATCCAATTCCATGACACCATCCATACTTAACTTCAAAATATATATCTTCAGCCCTAACATCTTCACTTAGTTCCAGAAACATCTCAGATAATACAGTCGAAATTCCTGTCTGGATTGCTTCCTTCCACAAACCCATTCCTCCCCCATTCTCAGGAAATGCCAATCCCATTCCCAGTTCTCAAATCGAACTTTCCTAAACCTCTAGCAATCAATCACCAAATCAGTATTACAACCAATATAACATAAAGCTATCTCTCTTTCTATTTTACTACTATCCTAGTTCAAGCTAAAATTTATGGTAGTAGGTTCCTAACTGGTTTTCCTCCTTCTACTCTTCCTTTAAAATACACTAATCGTTCAACAACTGAAAGACAGTTTTAAAAATGCAAATCAAATATACTATTCCTTTGCTCTACAACTCTGATAGTTTCACATTGCACCAAGAGAACAAAATTCTTTTCCAGATGTTAAAAGGCAAAGCCTGATCTGGTCCTTTACATACCCTTTGTCTTTATCACTTACTACCTTTTCCATGACTCTACCCATAATGGCTTTTTGTTCCTCAAAGACATCCAACTCATTCCTCAATTAATACTTCTGCAAAAGCAGTTCTTCTTTTGTCCTAAAAGTTTACATCCCTGGATTTTTCTTGTCATCCAGGTCTCAGTCCAAATATCTTCTCAACGAAGTCATTCCTGACAATACAATCCAAATTTATTGCTTTCCAGGAATATCTAGCTATTTCATTCCTAATGTCTTTCACTTTCAGCAAATATCTCAATACCTTTTTTACTTATTTATTTCTGCATTTCCGTCCCTAAAAATAACAAACGTCACATGCTTATATAATTGTTAGTCTTTTTAATGATCTGTCTGGCTCATCATCTAAAATGTTTTGTTGATCCTGTTTTTACCTGCTTGGTCAATTTCTGCTTCAACTTCTAGCTTTAAGAATACATCTTCCAAAGTTGTCATGGAAACGCCATAAGAAATAACACCCAAATTTGAATGAATGTCTAGAGCAGAAAATAAACCTAAATGAACAAAAAAAAAAAAAAATGAAAGAATGGTGTATAGGTAAACATACTATGCTAAATTGTTCTAAAATATTTAAAAATAGAATATGACTACACTTACTAAGATAGTACAGTAGTTCTCAAACTTTTTGGACTCAGGACACTTAATAGACACTTAATAGTATAAACTGCTAAGAATCCCAAGGAAATTTCTTTATGAGAATATATCTATTAAATATTCATCATATTATAAACCAAGAAACATTCTATAACACTTGAAATTAAAACTTAGACTGTTACCATATTAAAAGTTGAAATAATATACACTAGAAAACAGAGAAATCGTTTAAGAACTTATTCTTTTTAAAACAAAAATAAACCTAGTATATGTTAACATAATTTTATTTTAAAAAGAGTATTTTTAGAACAAAAGAAACCAATGAGAAAAGAACACTTTTATCTTTTGAATATCTGTCTAAAGAGGGGACAGATGAGTTCTCGTATTTTTTCTATATTTAGTCTATCCTGATGACATGTCATTCAATCTCTGAAAAACACTGTATATGAGAAGCTCAGGGTTAAAAGGGAAAGTAACACCTTTGTATTACAAAAAAAAGTTGACCTCATGAACTTCTTCAAGAGGTCTTAGAATCCACCTTGCTGCAGTTCCCAGAACATACTTAGAAATCTAGTGAAATACTGTAAGAATTTATCAAAGAAAGACAAAAGGCAACAAAGTGAAAAACACACGAATACTGGAACCAAAGGATGCCTGGATTCACAACTCAACTCCACCACTTTCCACCTGCATTAACTCTGGGCTTTGGACAAGTTCCCTAATTCTCCTACAACTACTTCCTCATTTATAAAATGTAAGCAACACTAGTATCTGTCTCACACACTTGTTGAAATATTGGGATAACTAAACTAATAATTGTAAAAAGAATAGGCTGGCCTCTGGCATAAAATAAGCACTGTAACATGTTATTAAAGGACAAGTACATACAAGCAGACAGGATCATAGACAAGGTACATTAACTTGGCATACATAAATCAAGCCAATTAATTCTCTCTGGTGCTGTTCCCCTACTCTGCTTCCTGGCCCCCATGAACTAAGCAGCTTTGCTTCACCATGCCCTTCTGCCATGAATCCTCTTGAACCATGAGCCACATAAACCTCTCCTCCTTTAGGGTATAGGTATCAAGTACAGTGTCCTAGCAATGGGAAAGGTGACCAATAAAATTAATGATTTCTTTTCTTTTTTGAATAAACCAACTAAACTACCATAGAAAATGTATTTCTAATTATGAAATAAATGCTATGAGACTTTTGCACAACATACCTACATCATTAATATCCTATTTGCTGTGAAATGATTCCTACACAGAGGAAGGAAGGACTTAGTTTGAGTTTCTCACTATAAAGCTAAAAAATAATTACCCAATTTAAATAATTACTAATAATTCTTAGTTAAAATATGCTACTTCATTATAGAATCATGAAATCAGAAAATAACACAAAAGCATACATAATTAACAATATATCCTCAGAAGGCCTACAAGCAAATGGAGAAAATTTTTTTTGAGAAGAATTATTTTTACATTTTCCTTACATGAAGTATTTAAATTAACATAGTCTGGTTTTTTGCACACTATACAAAAAATAGACATTAATGTATAGCTACTTCAGGTTTTCAAAACAAATTTAAATTAGAGTATCAATGCTGGCCATCTGGGAACATGGAAACACTACACGGAGAAATTAACAAGAAAGGAACTCAGGAAAACCTATTTCCAATGCAAAATCCCTGTTCAACAACCAAAATTCTGAAAGTAGTACCTGAAAATTTGTCCATGTCTTTAAAAGGTAAGCTATACACAAGTTGTTGGTCATCCTGTTGTAATAAAGTAGCTCCGGGTATATGTTGTCTAACCAGTGAAGAAAGAGATTCGGTAGCACAGTATCTGTCTATGTACATGCTAGAGAAAACCAAAAATCCTAATTTTTATGATTAGTAAATAAACAATGAAAAATAAATTCTGAATGCTTTAAGTTTAACATCATAAAAGATGGCAAAGGCACACTATGGAAAAAGCTAAAAATAGCAGTTGACCAAGACTAAATATACCGAATAAAGTCAACAAAGAATGAATGGTACCTCAGGCGGTAGCCAATCCCCCATTTACTTTTGAGGAACATTGAAGAACCAACACATTTCAACATTCCTTGTGATATGACAGCTTTCCTATCTGCAAGCAGAGATTTACATTTCAATTTCGAATAACAGCAGTAGTAACTGGCAATTGCATTCTACAGATTATATGAGAGATGCACAACTACCTTACACAATGTACAAGATTATCATCTATTTATGTACCAATTTTTCAGATGAAAACACAGGCACTACATTTCTTGTGTGTTTCACATAGCTATTGTGTAACAAAGCCGGGAACCATAATCAGGCATTCTGATTCTAAAGAACACTTTCTTTACAAATAGCTCAGGCTCATCTTAAAAGGTTTACTGATACTGGAGTTTTAACAGGTTTCCTTTATAAATAAATGTACAAAGAAGCAACAGAAATAACAAAACATTTTTTTTAAAACAAAGATACTCTGAAAAGATGAATGATTTATCCAATTTATTAGATTACATTACGAGCTGAAAGATACTGCTATAGAAGTTCAATCTCCTGGATCTTGCCATAAGTATTTAAACTCTGTGTTACCCTAAACCTGGATTCTTTAGAAAACTGTGCAGAAAACAGTTAACATAGCAAGCCTCAGAATGCTATCCTTAGAATAACCTGCTTGCAAGGCTGGCCCTAGGCTGGCACTAGGGAACATAGATTTTTGGGAGGGTTCCCATTATTCTCAAAACAGGTAAGGGTGGCTCACTATAACCAAATGGTACAAATAGTGCAGTTTGTGCTGATACCTGCTTTCCTTCTGAGAGTCTAGAATTTTAGTAAGTACAAGGCAGAGTGTACCTATATGACCAGCACCCAGTAAGAACTTTGGACACTGAATCGCCAACAAGCTTTCCTGGGAAATAATATTTCACACATATAGTTACAACTCAGTGTTGGAGAAATTAAGTATATCCTATGTAATTGCAAAGGGAGAAACTCTAGGAAGCTTACATGTGGTTTCTTCCATATAACTTATCCCTTTGCTAATTCTGCTTTGTATCTTTTCACTATAATAAAGTATAACGATGAGTATGATGCTGAGTTCTATGAGTTCTCCTAGGAAACTGGTGAATGGTGGCATGGTCTGAGGAATATTCAAAACATAAATATGTAATTTTTAAAGCTTAAAAAATTTGGGGAGAACTACACTATTAGAGAACCATTTCACTATTCATTCCTCAGGATCTAGCACTTCTATATTCATCTTTCTTTTAGTCCATGACCACATTCTTATCCTTTAAAAATAAAGCAAAATTCTTACCAGCAATAATGTCAGCTTCATCCATGAAATGAGTACTAAACACTGTTACCCGATTGGCTTTTCTGTATTTTAAAAGATTCCAAACAATATGACGAGAACAGGGGTCCATTCCAGCTGTTGGTTCATCTAGCAGTAGTACCTGTGTGAAAAGGATATAGACTACTGAAAAACTTCTCCATTACAAGTTATTTTCAGCCAAAAACACATTAGATCATTCTTTCACTTATATTTGAGTTTGCATGTATTTTTAAAATTATGACTGAATATTTTACTTAGTACAGTTTTAAAAGACTAATTTCTATAATATATAGTACTATAATAACAATCACATAAATAAATAAAAAAATAAATTTTTATTATCCTTAACTAAGTTTTGTATATGTTAACAATTGATTTTTGGAGATGTATGTCTTATTTATATCAAGAAAAGCAATTTCTTTCAAGACTATTTTTCATTTAAAAAAACATGGTGGTGTAAGGCAGGCAGAAGATTAATTAACATAAAGTCAGAATCCAGAGTCACCCCAAGCTGTAGCAAAAAGGATGGACATGGCAGGATGGAAGACATCGGTGCAGGTCTAAACTCCAAGGATATAACCTGAGCTTTCTGGCACTGTGCAAAGCAGTATATTAGCTGTTTCTCTGTTTCCATAGACCAGAAAGCAGCACAAAACAAAAACATGCAAAATCAAAGAGGACAGTGAGAAACAAGTATTGATTGATTTTTTCCTATTTTAATTTTTATTATGAACTACAATAATATAGTTGAATATATAATTGAATATATAAAAATTATGTATTTTTACAATCTGCAGAGAATAGAATAATACTGTTACAGTAATCGTTCAAACTAAACAAAGTTTTTTGGGGTTTTTTTTGCCTTATTTTCTTCAGGTTTTTATGTATTCTTTTTTCTTGAGTCATGGTCTTGTTTCATTGCCCAAGATGCTCTGGAAGTTTAGGCTCAATCAGTCGCCATGCTTCAGTCTCCTGAATAAGGGTAGTATAGGCATATGCCTCTACACCCAGCTATATCTTTCCAAACACACACACACACACACACACACACACACACACACACTCACACACACACAAAACACACTACAGGTATAACTGCAGTCCACTCATTTAATTCCCCAGTATTATAATGATGTTAAATCTTTCTGATCTACTCATGATAATAGTATTTTGTCTATATTTAAAGTCTAAATAATGTAACATGTATCTTTCCACAGGCTACTTTTTTTATCTAAGATAACATAAAATGACCTCATAAGTAAAAGTAATATTTATTTACCTTTGGATTTCCCAGGACAGCAATTCCTAAAGAAAGCTTTCTTTTTTGACCACCACTTAATTTTCTAGCTTGGTTATCTTTGATAGCCTGCATGTCTAAATCCAGTAAAACCTTTTGCACCTGCAAAAGGAAAGTGTAAACATTTATTTTTTAAAATCACATCATTTGCATAATTGAAAATATTGGTTTTTAAATATTTGAATTTTTGAAGTATTATTTTAAGAATTACTGAATAAATGTAAGTTTACAAGTAATTTTAATATTATTTAGTGTGGAAATTAATTTTACCAAATATTCATATATAATTCTGAAAGTAAATAACAATATTCCTGAGAAAAAGGCCTATCTTACTTTTGTGCTTTCTTGGGTAGTGAAGAAAAAAGATAATAGAACAGTGTGAAGGCTCAATGTTAATAAAGAGTAGAAGTAAAAATAGAGAGGAGAAGGGAAGTGTGGCCAAAGGAGGTAAGGGAAAGCAAGTATCCTCCAGATAAAACCAGGGCTACTTTATATACGTGAAAATATTTACTCCAAATCCTGTATAATTCTTTGCAATAACTTTCTGTTTACTGGCTTAGCAGAGGCTTTATATTTAGATTTTTCAAGCATATCTTTGTTGTACAATTATAAAAGGTTGTTAATTTATAGGAAATAGAGTGACAATTTCTATATGAATGACATACTTCTTGTATTATATTGTTGGCTGGTATTCCTTTGATTGAAGCCAAAATTGATAAATTTTCTTCTACTGTCAAAACATCAAAGTGTATATCTAACTGTGGACAAATACCAATCATTTTTCTTGCTTCAAACATTTCATCTATTTCTGAGACTCTATGTCCATATATAGATGCAAACCCTAAAAGCAAAATATATATTTACATTAAAGACATTAAGTATTAAAACGCATATCCTTTTCTGTATCCTAACAACTACTTATGTAGTTGCAATAGACATTTATACTAAGAATTAAGAATTAATAAAAATTTGGAATATATAATTCATACACATTTCCATATTATTAGTGATACACTTTCATTTATATATCAATCTCAATTTTCTTTCACTTCCAGGCCATATGGCACTGTGGAATGAGCAAGGAACTAACAAATTAACACTAAATATTTATTGATGCATCATTTATAATTATATTCTAGTAACAATGTTCTTTAATTTCCAAAATAATGGAAAGATCAAAGAACTAATAGTTTTATCCTATCTCTGTGATCTTAAACAAATTACTGAATGTTTCTGATTCTCGCTTTTTTCTCATATAAACTGAACACTAATACAGTCTACTGAAGAACTGTTAATTGATGTGATAATATAGAGAGAAATATAATAAAAAATGATGTACCTTTAAATAAACATTAGCTATTATGATTAACATCCAAGAGTGGCACAATTAAGAATAAACAACAAAACTAAACTAATTTAAAAAGCTGAACTACACTTAAAAGGTTGAAATACAGATTAAATATAGTTTAGCCATTTTATAAAGTAAAATTTTATTTTACTCTCAGATTTTGGTTGCTATAGAAACATGGGGCTTCCTTATGGAATATAGAACAATCATAGATCAAATTATATCTCTGAGGTATGCTCCTAAATTTTTATTTTAGGGGATAGTATTGATATTTATAATTCTTTCCTTTTATTACTGCTACATATTTAGAAATTTGTATTTATTTTCTCAACCTGAAATAGTCTATAGGTCTAATTTCCAATTAGTTACTGATTTGTTCTTCCTTGAAAATAAAGAATATGAAGACACATACATAACTATGTGATAAAAATAGGAACAAAATTAGGTCCTTTTTACTTTTTAAACATGATGGACTCATTTCTATTTTCTACTGAAAAAACAACCAAATGTGTGTAGTAGAGAAAACACCTTCACAGATACAGAAGTTCATTGCAAATCACTGGTAAAAGTAATCTAGTATATATTTAAAGGATAAATATTTACAGTATATTGTAATACCTCAGTTAATAACATTAATAAAACAAAGTAAAAGACTTTTTTTCAGGTCAAAAAACTCTCACCATCAGAAGGCGGGCATAGTCCACAAAGAATATGCATCAACGTACTCTTTCCTGTCCCACTATGGCCAAGTAATGCAGTAATCTGACCCTCATATATGTCAAATGACAGATCTAGTTCAGGAATAAAGAAAACTCAAATGTGATTTTTATTTCTGTTTAGCTATAAAAGATTCATAACACTTGAATTAGGCAATAAGTTGAAAGAAATATTCAAAGCTGCCAGCATATGTCACTGCAGGTTAAATAGTTTCTGTTATAGTCAATGGTAGAAGCAGTAAGAAAATTAAATACATTTTTTGAGTTGTTCATACAGTAAAAATTAGGCTGTGAAAAAAAAACTATTTGGAAGTTTTCTGTGCACTAAATTTTGGGAATTCCCAAGAGAATTAAAAGAAAGAAAAAATTATCTCCCAAAAGTTATTTACAGACATGTTAAATACACTGCAATCAATCAATAAAATTTTTAAAAAACCTAGAAATTAACCACAGGTCTGAAATGGCTAAGTAAATAACTCAAACATTCCATTTAATGAACAGACAGATTATCACAGGATGGAACAATGAGTGAAGGAATTCAAGAGACAGGGATCTAAAACGATGAAGCAGAAAACAATTAGTCAAAGAACTAGGCTAAGGAGGGTTGGGGACCTAGCTCAAGTGGTAGAGTGCTTGCCTGGTAAGCGCAAGGCCCTGAGTTTGATTCCCATCACCCCCTCCTCCCAAAAAAAGAAAGAAAGAAAGAAACTAGGCTAAGGCTGAAATACATGAAAAATTATCACCATCCAAAGCAAAAGAAGGAAGGAAAACAGCAACAAAAATATGTAGTAACTTAAAGGTACACTACAGGGAATAAGGATGAAGTAGGAAACTCATGACTACACACCATGAATGTAATTACCTCAGAGGAGCAGAAAGTGATACAATGATAGATAAACTGTGCATACACACACACGTGCATCCACACATATACAAATCTGAACTGCAATACTTTTGTGAGGTATCCTTCTAAGGCATAACAGTTACTTCACAGAAAATTATGTTTACTTATAAATAAACTCAAATGAGTTCTATAATCCACATGAATATAAGATTCATTTTCTGACATCTTTACATAAAAGGAAAAAGAATCACTGAATAAAAATATCATGCTACAGGTTACAAATCCTGGGATATCATAGCATGTACCACGTTAGGAAGAAAAATATCTATGAGCTATGCATAGAGACATAGCTACTATGTTTAAAGGGTTAAGTGCATCCATTTGAAAGCTCTCATCCTCTGTCAATGTAGTAGTCCTAGACAGTTACTTCTCCAGCTCAACAATACCATACACACAAGTTCAGAATCTGTCATAGAAGATAGCAGGCCCACCACACCCTTTGTCCTAATAACTATAAACTTGTAATTCAGGAAAATACACTGATTTGCCTTCTAAAGAGATTAGTGTAAGCTATTCCAGCTGAAAGTAATGACCTGGGACGCTTTCCCCCTAGATATTCTCATACTCTGAATAACACAGATACTCTGAGCTCCCAATTAATTCTCATTCCTCTCCAAGACATTTACCAGAAATGGCAGTAGCCATTCTAGAATTTTTTTTAAGTCTAGCTCTTAGATGAATTGTCAATTCCTCCTTCACAAACTAATAAAATCAATCATCACATGTTCACCTTCAAGCAACCAGAGGCTGTTCTGAGAGATAGCATTTTACTTAAATACTAATCTACACAGAAAAGTTGTTTGGAGTCACTGAAGCCAGAGACTAAATGTTGAAAAATCAGCTCAAAGGGTAACCAAGAACCTCTGAACATACATTTCTCATCTATGCCCATTTCTCATCTACGCCCTTCTCATCTATAATAGATCAGAAGCCAGACCTATGCTTCTCATGGAGTGCTCATATGAAAGAAAGAGATTAATGAAACCCAAATGGTTCGTAGAAAAAGTGTTATCATCTTTTTAGTTAATACATTCCTTGAACTACATTACAAGGAATGAAATTCATCTTCTTGAAGAAAAATGATAGTTTTAGTTTCAACAACCCTATTAAGATGTCAACTCATATGCTATGAAGTATTAAAGAATTATTAGCAGGGTTCAAACACCTAAGCAGGAAGGCAGGAGTTCAAGTCACATACTTAACTGGTACAATAACTTAGAGAATATACCTTAAATGTTTGCTATTGATTGATCTTAAGGGACTAAACTTTAAGTGTAAGGGTAAGTCAGAAGTTCTCTCTGATAGAAACTAAAATACAGCTTCAAACCATACGCCATCTCTCATTACCTTTTAAAGCCTGGAACTGGGCTTTCTTTAGCCCAGTTTCTTTACCAAAGGCTTTCTTTAATTATGGGCAAAGATGTAAAAAGGTCTCTATCACTGGGTTCTTCCCTGTTCTTAGTACGTAAGAGTTCAATATCATCTATCAATACTACACTTTATATTGTAATCCAAAATTATTTGAGGGACAAAGCTATGTGGCAAAGTAGGTTGTTCAACACACTCACAATGCAGCCATAATTTGTGCGTCTCCCTGCCAGGCAGTACAAACCGCCTAATGGTACAATCACCTATGTACCGCCAGTGGTACAAGCCAGCTGGAACATGTTACACCAACTATTCTAAGAACAAAAAAAAAAGCTGGTCAGTTTAAAAAACAATCATCTGTTTGAAGGCCTTGGCAGGCTACAGAATGAAGGACTGTAAAGACATGAGGAAGGAGTGAAGCTAAGATGCCTGCCAGTTCTAAGAATGAAAGTGACAACAGAATACATGACGGGCCAAGCAGAGTTCTGAGGAGACACAGAACTGAGAGGACAGTAAGTGGGACTCAGGGAATATCAAGAAAGACAGACTTTAGCAAACCTCTCAGGCTCCTGATCTTTAGGAATAAGGGTAAAACAGACGTACTCTGTGCCTGATAGAAACTAAAATCCAGCTTCAAAGCATCTCAGTCCTGAGTGGATGAAGGTGATCCAATATTTCTGGTATCCTCATCACTGTAAGCCAAAATAAAGACAGATCCTCTCCAGAGGAATATCACATCATACGTTATCCAGGTTCCTGCAATTATCACATCAACTTACCCAGGTACCTACAATTATTCACATGTCATGAGTAGCAGTCAGTCAAAAATAACCAGACAGGAGAAGGTAAGACAATTAACTGAAACAGACCTAATGGAAAGGCAGATATTGAGACCATTCAAAGATTTTTTTTTTTTTTTTTTGGTGCTGGGTATTGAACTCAAGGCCTTGTACTTGCAAGGCAAGCACTCTAACCACTGAGCTAAATCCCCAATCCCCAACAAAGATTTTTAAATAACCATGTTATCATTTTTACAAGACAGAGTTGGCACATGACTAGAAACCACATACACATGAACAAGTGGAAAGACAAAAACTGAAAAAGTTGAAATTAAAACTTAAAAAGAAAAAAAAAAGACTTCAACTTCAAAAGATAGTTTATCAGCAGATTAGACTCAACTGAAGGAAAATTAGTGATTAAAAAGAAATAAAAATATACATCTAGACTAAAGCACAAAGAAAAAGAATAAGCAATTCAGATTGGCAAATACCAGACAAATGAGATTAAAAGTTGTCACATGTAATAATAATCATAAAATGAGAAAAAAGAGAATAGGCAGTACAATATTGGAAAAGAAACTGCTGGCAATTTCGTAAAATAAAAGAAAGATATCGAGAAACAAATTCAAGAGTACTATACAACCAAAGCAGTACAAATGTACAAACAAAAAACACCCAGGAAATACATTGTAGCAAAATTTAAGAAAACTAAAAACAAACAGAAGTGTCCTTAAAAGCAGCCAGAGAAAATGAATGTAACAAATACAGAGGAATAAGAAAACCATTATAGTTTTCTTTGCAACCAAACCAATATAAATTAGAAAAAAACCAATTAGATTTTCAAAATCTAATTGAAACAAAATAACTGTCAAAAGTATACATTCAGAGAAATAGCTTTCAAAATTGAAAGTGAATAAAAGATACTTTCAAATGAAAACAACGTATCACTGGCAAGAACTACTCCAAAGTCTTCACACAGAAAGAAAATTACCCTAAAGGGAGATCTGACACAGAAAGTAATAATACATGATATGGTAATACATAGGTAAATCTAAATGAACTGTCCTTTAAAAACAGTATTATTTTTAGTTTAAAATACATGTAAGGATTAAGATACATAAAAATAATACTAAATAAATTAGAAAAAAAATAAAAGTAAGGTCCTTGCCTTCTTTATCTGAAGAACAGTAAAGCAGTAATTTATAATCAGAGATCTACACATCTCAGATAATGACTGAAAACAAGTATGTATTACTAAGAAGCAATGGAAGAGTGAGAAACAGTGTAATACCAAATACTGAAGTACTCTGGTAGAGCTAGGCAGTTGGAGAATGAGAAATCATGTGGAACAGAAGCAAATGACCCTATCAAAAGTCTGCTAAGACAGCAGGTAAAGAGCCAGTGAGGCTATCCAAACTACTACTACCACTACTACTACTACTACTAGTACTACTATCATCCAAGCTAACCTATAAAGGTCTGAAGGGCTTCACAGCCAAACCAGAGAGACTCATCAGGACCTAGTAGTAAAATAATGGCTGCCTTAATACTGCCTATACTTCTGGATGGCTATATAATACATAAACAGATAACTGATTGTGTACCTAGAAAATACAGCACAAATTAAACCCAAACAAAATAGTAATAGAGAAATAGCAAAAATAGTAATATAAATCAATGAAATGCAAAGCAAATTATGATACAGAAAATCAAAAAGCCAAAAACTGTCTCCTAGTAAAGATTTTTTTTTTAATTTTTTAAATTTTTTACCAAGAACATGTATTGGTACATTGTATACATAATGTTTACATTCATCAGGTTATTTTGTATCTGTACATGATGTATCTTGGTTTTTTTCCCTCTTTTCTCCACCCCTCCCTTCTGCTCCTCGCTTCCCTATTTACAGCAGGTTTATTCATATTTTCTCATTTTTTTCCTTTTCCTCTTTCTTTCCTTTTTCCCTTCTTTCTTTTCCCTCTTCCCCCTTTTATTTCTCCTCTCTTTTCAATATTGTCTACATCTTATATAATATCTATTACACTTCTCTGATCTTATTTATCCTTATGGTTACTCATATCAGAGAAAAAATTCGATGTGTACTTGTGAGTGTCTGATTTATTTCGCTTAAGAGTATGTTCTCAAGGAACATCCATTTACCTACAAATGACTCTAGTTTATCCTTTTTTATGGCAGAGTAGTACTCCATTGTGTAGAAAAACCACATCTTCTTTAGCTATTCATTAGTCGTTGGACACTTAGGTTGTTTCCAAGACTTAGCTATTACAAATTGTGTTGCTATAAACATGGTTGTGCTCCTAGTAAAGATTAATCAACACACCTACAAGACCTATAAAAAATGAATTATAAATTATTAAATATATAATGAAAGAGGGATATGATTATAGATTCGCCAGACATTAAAAAGATTTTAAACCAGGCTTGGTGGTGCATGCTTGTAATCTAAGCTCCTGGGGAAGCTCAGGCAGAAGGATCTCAAGTTGAAGGCTGCCACAGGCAACATAATGAGACTGGGTCTCAAAATAAATAAAAATGGGCTTAGATGTAGTGCAGCATTCTCTGCGTTCAATTTCAATACTACCAAAGAAAAAGATTATTATTATGTATATCTAAAATGTACTAATAAAATTTATATTAAAACATAACTTGAAACAATCAATCTTGGGAATTTAAATACAATAATCAAGTTTGTTGAAAAGAAACAACTCACCAAAACTGGCACACTGGTGGAAATCGAGAAATTCATTTTAAAAACTTTTTGTTTTTCTTTTGGGCAGCACTGGGGATTAAACCCAGGGCCTTTGCACTGAGCTACATCCCCAGCCCATTTTTTATTTTTTAGAGGGAGAGTCTCACTAAGCCACTGAGTTGCCCTGGCTAAGCTTGAATCGGTGATCCTCCTGCCTCAGCCTCCCATAGTGCTAGGATTACCTGGCACATGTCATCACATCCAGTTGCTAATTCTAATACTTACTTGGGATTGCAGGAAACCAAAATACAACACTAGAAATTCTCAAGACTAACTATAAACCCATATTAGTTAAAACAGTACAGAAACAGTAACAGCTAAATAGATTAGTGGAAAAGAATACAGTCCAGAAGCTAAAATAAACATATATGATCATGTGATTTATTTTTAGTGTTACTGAAGTATGGCTGATAAGTAATAAACTACATGTGTTAACAATCTGATAAGTATTAACATGTACATACAACTGTAAAACTATCACCACTATCAAGAATATACCCTATCTCCCACAAGACATTAATGGTACACCCTTTAAAATTTCTTCCCCTGCCTCTTCCCACCCACTTCCACCCATCTCCAGCAACCCAATGACCTGTTTTCTTTCACTCATTTGTTTTTCTATAATTTTATATAAATGGAATTAAACAGTATTTCTCTTTACATATGACTTATAAATTTTCGGATTCATTCATATTGTAGCATGTATTAACAGTCTATACTTTTTTATTGCTGGGTAGCACATATTTCATTGTACAAATATGGTACATTCAGTTTATCCATTTATCTGCTGATAGACATTTAGGTTATATCTAATTTGGGGTTATTACAAATAAATTCTCAATGAACATTCATGTTTATTTTTATGGACATATTCTTTTATTTCTTTTAGCTACCTATGTAGAAGTGCAATGACCACGTCACACAGCAGGTTTATGCATAACTTTCTGACAAACTGCCAACTATTTTTGAAAGTATTTGTACAATTTTATGTTCCCTCCAGCAACATTTGAGAGTTCTAATTATTCTACATCCCCACCAACACATATGCCATGATTAGTCTTTTTTAATCATTTTAATAGTTACACACTGATAACTCGCTGTGATTTTAATTTGCATTGCCCTGAAGGGTATTTTTGGACATCATTTTCTGTGCTTATATGCTATCCTTTTTCTTCACTGGCCAAGTCTGTTTAAATAATCTATCCATTTATTAATGGGGTATTTTGGGGTTTTGTTTTTTTTTTTTTTGGTATATTCTGGATAGAAGCCTTTACATGATCTACAAATATTTCCTCTAGGTCATTTTTTTTAATTCTTTTAATAGTGTCTTACAAAGAACAGAAGATTAATTTTTATAGCCCTGTTTATCAGTTGGTTATTTTATACAGTAAGTCCCTGACTTACCAAACATTTGAGTTGCAAACTTTCGCAGGTGTACTGTGTAAGACTCACTTTGTTGACTTACGAATGAATCCAACTTACGAACAATTCTCCTGGGGAACTCATTCAAAGTCAGGGACTAGGGCCTGGGGATTTAGCTCTGTAGTCAGAGCACTTGCCTCTTAAGCACAAGGCCCTGAATTTGATCCCCAGCAGCAAAAAAAAAAAAGTTAGGGACTTACTGTAGTTTGTGCTTTTGGGGTCATATTTAAGAAACTTTCATTCAACCCAATGTCTAACCCATAGAATTTGTCCTATGTTTTTGGTTCCTTAAATTTCACTGTTCTAGGTTTTATATTTAAGTGTATGATCCATTTTCCGTTATTTTTGTATATGGTGCCAAGTATGGGCCAAAGTTCACTTCTTTCTACCTTTTGTTTTGATTATATTCCAGTACATATAAGATTATTTAAACAGTATTTGTTTAAAAGTGTATCATTTAATAAATTCATTGCACCTCTGTTGAAAATTATTACCCAGAAAATCCATAAATTATTTCTGTACTCTCTATTCTATTTCACAGATGTACTTTTCTGTTGCTTTTACACTAAAATCACACTGTCTCGATTATTTTAATGTTTACACGAAGTCTTGAAACAAGAATGTTAGATCTTGGACTTTGTGCTTTTTCAAGTTGTTCTGGTGATTTTACATTATCTACATTTACATAAGAATTACAGAATGTCAAACATCAACCAAAAAGCCTAATGAGATTTTAACAGAGTTTAAAATGATTGAAGTTTGGATAGAACTCACATCTAAACATTGAGTCTTCTACTCAACGAATACAGCATCTCTCTCAAAGTATTTAACTCTCAATTTCTCTCGGCAATGTTTTACACTTTTCAACAGACAAGTCTCTTATGTATTTTGTCTGATTTATCTGAAAATGGTATTTTTTAAGCTAGTTAATGCTATTTTCAATTTTATTTCCCATATTATTTGTTGGTAGTATGTAAAAATATAATTGATTTTTCCTTATTTATCTTGTTTCCTGTTACCTTGCTAAGCTCACTTTTCAATTTTACTATCTGTATTACAGGAATCTAACTGAAGTTTTTAAAGAGACAAATCAAGACAACTGCAAATAAATAGTTTCACTACCTCCTCTCCAATCTGGATGTCTTTTATTTCTTTCTCTTTCATCTCCCCATTGGCAATAATTTCCAGTTGAAAAACTTATATTAGAGGCTATACATATCATTCAGTGTTAAGTAAAGCAAGACTGAAAAAGTGCTATAACCATAGAGGAATTAGATCCATGAATTAGATATTATCTACATTAAGCATTTGTGCTCAAGAAAAGGAGATACTATTATCAGAAATAAAAAGGCAAGCTTCAGACTGGGATAGGATAGCTGAATACCTTTATCTAACAAAGGTCTTATCTAAAATGTGGAAAAAACTTAAATAGGCATTTTAGGTAAAAAATAAAATCCATATGCCAATAATCATATGAAATGGTGATCAATAGCATTAGTTACTAGGTAAATGCAAATAAGAATCATATAACATACCACTATCCCCTACAAGAATAAAGTCAAAGAGATTAACAGTATCTCTGGGTGTGTGTGCATGTGTGTGCATGCATGCACATGTTTGTTCTATTGGTTCTGGAGGATCCCTGAACACACTGCTAAACATACTACAAGCATTTTCAATACAGTTCCCCACAAAAAGGATTATCAGGCCCCAATTATCAATAAAGTACTGAGGTTTGGGAACCCTGTGTTAGGACAAAAGAATTTTTTAAAGTGAACTAGTATGTATACACATGTATAATAATGAAATGAAAAAAGGACATAAACTTGCTCAAATAAATTGGATTTTTTTTACTTTAACAGATACTACTTCTTGATTTTATGACCAATAAAATGTTGTTAGTTTTATTACATCACATAAAGTATCTCCAAAAGCAAGACAGATAATTATAAAAGAGGAGTTTAAATATTCCACTCACTAAGCAAATTGTTTTTCCATTTGTACTTTAGTACTATGAACCAAATCCTAGGAATGCCACTTACTTCTTAAAGCCTCCACATTTTCGTTCTTCTTTTTGTATGTCTTCTGAATACCACTTATTCTGAAAAATAGTTTTCTATTAGAAGTCTTTAAAGAAATTTATAAGTATGCATACGTAAGTATGCATTTACAATGTTTCTATCAAAATCATATCTTAAAATATATTTTATAAAATTTGAAATGAGTGTGTATCTCCAGCAATCCTAGGTTCTAAGCATTAAAGAAAGGGCTGTATTCCCTCAATGAGATAAGTTATTCAAATACTGGTTTGTAGGGTTTTTTTCGGGGGGAGGGCAGGGAGACTGGAGATATTTTGTGGTTATGTGTCCAAAAAAAAAAAATTAGCATTCTCATGCCAAAATTTAAGAGTATAAAAACTCATATTTAACAGGAATAATATAGTACCTTCGTACTACAACAATGACTGAAAGAAACTTGATAGTAAGTATAAAATTATACAAAATTTGTTATATAATGCTGGGTTTTTTTGGTAGTGCTCAGGATCAAAACCAGGTCCCACATGTACTAGACAAGCACTCTACCCCGAGCTACATTCCTAGCCCAAAACTATTTTAAAGAAACTACAAACATAATATTTCTCTCCTCTCCATTTTAAGTATCATTCATTCATTTTTCATGCTAAGTCAACTTCTGTAAGAATTTTTTTTTTTAACCAAGAACATGTATTGGTACACTGTATACATAATGATCATATTCAACACGGTTATTTTGTACCTGTACATATCGTGGCTTTCCCCCTCTTCCCCTCCCCTCCCTTCCGTTCTCCTACTCTTCCCTATTTGCAATGTGATGATTTACATTTTTCCATTTTTTCCCTCTTTTCTTTTCTTTTCTTTTCTTTTTCCTTTCCTTCTTTTCCCCCTTCTCCCTATCTAGGTCTCCTCTTTCGAATACTTTTTTTTTTTTTTACATAATATCTATTATACCTCTTTGTCCTTATTTACAGTTATAGTTTCTCATACCAGAGAAACAATTTGATGTGTACTCATTAATGTCTGATTTATTTCACTTAATAGCTCCTTAAGTCTACTTCTAAAAGTAAAAAAAGTATTTGATTCAAGCAATTTAAGGATTTCTTTTTATCTCTGTCTACATTAGAGAGATATAATCTGTAACATTAGTAGAGGGATAGAAACTAAATACCATTTCATGTTAGCCCATCTATCAAATTGTCTATAAATATGAAGTGATTGTTTCATTCCATTTGAAAGTTTTGTATATAGAATCAATGATTTTGTTAACCAGTTTAAATTCCATCTTTCAGAAAGCTGATCACTGTCCCACTGCTTATATCCTAAGTATTTTGACTCTCCCTTATTTCTTAAATTAAAAAAACACATTATACTTCGCTTTTTTCAATTTGTTTCTTTTCCTTCTCATTTTTTTCCTAAATTTGGTATCAACTAATACAGCAAAAAATAATGAATTTCTTTAGTTCTTAAAAATTAAAGTATTCTAACTTTTCACAGAACAGTAAAGATCTAGGAAACTAAAACACAATATAAGACAATGTAGCATGAATCAAACTGTAGAATATTCTGTTTCAGTCTACACAACTGGAAGCACTATAAACAGGTTAATTGTATAAACACCGGCTTTTATTATTTCTATAATTTTCCACCGATATATAAAATTTTAAATCTAGCAGCAACTTTATTCTGAATGGTTGCTAAGAAAATGAGAACTTTAAAGAAGAGCAGCCTACACTAACATTGTATTTTAAAACCATAATTATCTACCAAATCTAAGATACCATATTTATAAACCTATCAGAATTTATAAACCTATCAGAATATAAACCTATCAGAATTTAAACCCATCAGAGTTGTTATACCTAAACCACCAAAGATTATATCATACCTTATGGCTTCTTTGCCTATAAATTCTGAAGAAATAGGCTCAACAATTTCACTAAAACTGATATTTCCATTGACATTGCCCTCTGATAACTCCTTATAATTTCTTTTGCTTTTGGACCAATATGAGGGTTTTAGAAAATATAAAGATGATCTCCGTAAGCCAAATTCCCCTGAAAAACAAAAATTAAACACTGAGTTCTACAAATTATTTCTGAAAAACAGTTTTTAAATCATAAAGACAGGAAATGAACTGTTAATTTATTAAATTTTAAAAGCTACATGGAGCTAAAGACAGGACTAGAATGAGGACAAAAGTAATGAAGAACTCATGGGGAAAAGGAAGGAGGTGTTAGATGTTTAATATTACTATTGAGAGTTGGCTATACATGCATGATAGAAGATAAAGAGGAGCAATAGGAGTTACACAATTACTTCACAGGGGTTAGGGATATAGCTCAAGAGGTAGAGCGCTTGCCTAGCAAGCACAAGACCCTGAGTTTAATCCCAAGCACCAAAAAAAAAGAGAGAGAGAGATTACTTCACAGTCATCTTCACAGTAATCTTACCTTATCTAAGAGAGTAAAACAATAAAGATTTTTGAATAGGTAAGGAATTAAGAAGTTCAGCTAGGGGTGATAGGTTCAAAATATTCTCTTTATACAGTCTCCTTATGTTCACTACTGTCCAAAACCAAAGGTTTAACATATAATTTATTCAATATCAAATTAAAAGTTTTAACAATCAATATGACTTAAAGGTACTCTGTAGAATAAAAAAATTAACCCTGTATTTTTTACCCTATGTGGCAAAAATAACTAAAAATCTTTAAAGTAAAATCCAATAACTGACAGCATACCTGGAATGACCTGATCAAGATAGATAGCCAGGAGGACATAGAATACACTATTAAGTGCTAGCATGATAATAGTAATAATTAGAGGATATGGGCCTTCAGTCAAATTAGAAAATAAAGCACCTTCATTAAAATCTTCTAAATGCATGACCTGAAAAATAGAAACACCAACTTTATTATAATAATAAAAAATGTATTTCAACCATGTTTTTTATGCTGTACTTTTAAATTTGGCTACATCAACTCTTGGAGCCTTTAGTTCTAATGCAATGACTATCAAATGAAGTCAAAGCACCACATGATGTTAACAGTAACTAAGGCAAACAAAAGGGTTACTGTCCAAATGGAAGGCAAATAAATCAAACATTAGAGGGTAAAACTGTGCTCAGTATCTCCCCAACACTGATAAGGAATTTTAGTAAACTAATGCAATTAGTAAAGTATTCTTGATAGACTTATGTGACTAAATAGAAAGAGAAATAGAATAAGAGAAGTGTACTGGAGGTTGAGGCCTCATTTAGGTCCTGCCTTGCCATTACGTGACTAAACTTTATTTATACCACTCTGAATTTCGGTCCCTTTATCTTTGAAATTAACGAGATGAATTAAATTATATTGAAAGGCCCTGCCACTCAGAACAGAAACACAGGTATGATTGTATGATCCTACCTTAAGAAACGGGGGATTCGGTGGGTGCTCAAAACGAGTAATAGTAGTTCATAAGTTTCGAGCAATCAAAATTTTTATTTTTTGTTGTTTGGTTTTGTTTTTTGAGACACAGACTTGCCATAGTGTATAGTCCACGCTAGTCTTGAACTTGTCATATAGCTAGGCTGGCCTTGAGCTCGTAATCCTCCTGGCTTCAGCTTCCCAAGTGCTGGGATCACAGTTGTGTGCCACTACATTAGGTTCCGAGTAATTAAAATTTAACTTAGTATTTATAAACTATCTTAGTCTCACAAACCAGAGTATTATAGTCAACCAATACTAGTATTCTCTTATATTAAGAAATTATAAAAAAAAAGAAATTATATTTTTTCTTTGTATGTTAACCAAATTTACATTACAGTATATGAAGCAGTTTTTCATAACATTTCTTTCACTTAAAACCTGACTATACCCGTAAGGACAAATGAAATCAAATTTATAAATCTAAATATTATTCAGGTAAAGGACAATTCTATGAAGTCTAGAACAATAAAATCATCTGGGCCTATTTATTTCACTACTGTACTCATGACAAAATTGTTCTACTCTGTGCATACTTTCATTTCTTCTTAAATAAATTTGTAAGTGGAAGCAACAGAGCAATCTAGATTACTTGCTATTTAAACCAACAAAAACACAAAAATAGACATAAAATGTACTCTAGTACTCAAACATCTTTTGTTTCTCATAAAATAACTGTAATTTTTTAACAAATCAAAGGTGTATTCATGGTAGTATAAGATGCTACACAGAACTTGAGAAAAAAGAAAATATTTGATGAATGCAAAATTAACATATTACCTACCTGTGCAATACCAATCAAAAAAGTACACTGGCAAAAAGGACTAAAAAGCCACACTAATGATTTGGGAAAACTTTCCATGAGGACTATCAAAAGGCCAACAAATCCAAAAGCCACGGTCACAAAAAATTCAACTATCCCCACATGTTTTGATTTTTTAAAAAGAGGTGTCAGCATTAAAGCAAAAAATACCTATAAGAGAAATGTTAAGATTAATAGCATGAAAAGAAATTAAAATTCTGCTTGTGAAAAGATAAGCTATTTTCACTGGAAAAGGTATTTATTAAAATGCCATTATAATTTCTAAATGCTATGGCAAGATATTTCCATTCAAAAAGACATACACATTTTAAAAATTTAAACTGACAAATATTAAAGACTGCATTTTATCTATATCACAGGCAAATGTGACTACATCTACACTATAGAAACCACAGAACCTCATGTTTCTGCAGTTAGGTGTGTTGTAAAATATGCAAACAAAACAATACATCAATAAGCTTTTAAATATAGGACCCATCTTTTAAATTTAATTGCTGATACGATATAAAATTAGGCAGTTATATACGGAAGTATGAGTTACGGTATTTGTAATTTACCAGTTTAAACAGCAGAGAAGATAATCAAAATACTTAATAATGGAATGGACGGGTATATAAACAAACCAGAATGGAAGCTGGAAGTACTCATAACAAAGACTGGTCACTATAGCCAGCATTCAGCCAATATGCCAAACGAGAACCAAGGGTACTAAAGAACTATACTTACAAAAACATTTTTAAAATCATCACCTTAGAGCATAAATTAACTTCAAACAGTCACTATTTCATGTCCCTTGAGACCATACTCTTAAGTGAAATAAATCAGACACACATGTTTAAATACCTCATTGCTTCTCTGGTATGAGAAATTGAAAGTGTAAATAAGGACCAAAATGCATTATATTGGTAAAAGGGAAGAAACTGTTCAAATAGGAAGGGGAACAGAGAAGGGGGGAGGGGGAAAGTAAGGGAGGCACAAGAAGAAAAAGAAGGAAAAAAAAGAAACAAAGATTTTGTAAGTAAGAGGGAAAGAGAGGTGGAGGGGAGGGGAATGGGAAAAAAGCAGCAGCAAGATATACCATGGACAGGTACAAATTCCCTGTGATGAATGTTATCATTATATGTACCTAAAATGTATAACTAAAATAAAATTTGAAAAAAAAGAAGGTGGGGGGGAGTTCAGTACTGAACAATTTTAATTACAAAAATGAGTGTATAAAAATAAAAACAGACTCAGAGGAACTACACTTCAAATATTGTATGACACATAAAAACTAGAAAAATTTAAATCTTGACTATGTTTAACTTTTTAAAAGTTTGGAAATAAAAGATGCTACATGATTTATTATCAAGTAATTTATTAGTAACTTAGTAATAATATAGCTTTCATGGAAAACTGAGTATAACTAAACCAAAGAAAAAGACTTTGTTAGGTTTGCAAGCATTTGGACAGTTCTTTATTCTCATTTCAAATTAAAATACTTACAGATGACAATCCATATAGGAAAAAAAGTAGAAATATCACAAAGCTGCTACTTTTAAGGAATAATGAAGAAGCTGTTGCAATGATTGCCATAAGAAAGGACATAAGAAAAATCAAACTTGTATACAGAAGAACCCAGGAAAGCCTAGAATGCAAAGGCAAATACATGCATGGTCAAATGCATAGGCTTTAACAGTTAAAAAATCATTTTAAACCGAAGCTCAAATTTCTTTTACATGTTTTATTCTTAAATCAATTTATTTCCATGCATTTTTGTGTATTGGAAATTAACAATCTTAAGTAATCAAGCATTAGTATTAGTTAAGTTATAGGTAAATGTGTAATATAAGGTAAAGATAAAATGGTAGCTTTCGAAGAGACAAAAAAAGCTTAAAAATTAATAGCAATTTAAATCTAATAGTTTCAAAAATTCAACACTCCACAATCTTTGATTTTCTTAGAAAAGTTAATGAGTTAATGATTTTTCTTATGGAATATACTGTAATTAAATCTCTGGTGGCTAATGTTACTACAAACAATAAAAGCTCTTTACCAATCAATGGCACAATTAATCTATTTACACAATGTAAGATCAACAAGATCAACAATAGGAAAAGAAAAAAGAATGATAGAGTCACCATTTTTACTCAAAATTTCATATCAGAGCTCAACAGAATTGTTACAGTATTTAATTTTATTTTATTTTTACTGTTTCTGGTTAGATTATGAGTTAATGTACATCGAAAAAAAAAATCACTGAATTAGGCCTAAAAGGCAGTTATATTAACAGAACTGAATCCACCATATTACAGGAACAAATTGAGGCAGCTGAGAAACTGATCTGCCTGAACTCATCATCTGCTTCCTCACAAAACACTATAAAAACCCAATGCATATTTAAAACCAATCACTTCTAAAATAACACAAAAGCAAGCAAATATTATATATAATAATCTCGTTATGTAAAATTGTTACAATTGTAAAATTATAATTATTCACATTAAGCCAAGTAGAATAACATTTGGTAAGAGAGACTATGTAAACAGCAATTTGTACATATGGTATTAACCTTTCCCCAAAATGAGCTTATAGGGGTTGAGGATTCAGTGGTTAGAGTGTTTGCCTAGCAAGTGCAAGGCCCTGAGTTTGAACCCCAGCATCCAAAAAATAAAAGAGCTTATAAGTAAATTTTCTTGTTATATAGTAGGAAGAGTGAGGAAAATATATTTGGATTTATAAATACGTATGCTTCCATAAGTTACTACTGCATAAAAATGGTGATACATTAAAGCTCACTAGTGAAAACGTTTTTCATTTGTTCCTCTATAAGCTATTTGTATATTCTTCATCTTAATTCACCCAAATAACTAGTTTTCCGGGGAGAAAAAAAACCCACATGGCCATACATAGGCTTTACTTATTTTAATCAAATTTTGGTATCACACATACGCTATGATATTGGAAGAGGACCAAAACAGGTGATTTCTACCTTTCCACAATCTCATCTCTTCTGTGTAATAAAATATACGGCAAAATACATGGAGTATATCTGCTATGGCTTGTGTGTAGCTGTCCCCCCAAAGCCTCACGCAGTCACAGGTGGGGCTTTTCAGAGGTGGCTGGATCTGGAGTGTATGGTGCTGGGATGAAGGGTGTGTGATTACTAAATCAGTCCACTGATTGGTTTGGCAGAGTTCTGGGTAGGATTGAGGGTGCCCCATCCTAGGTATGAGTGCTACCCATCCTAAGAGCGGAAGGGTGGATAAGATACGAATAAGGGGTAGAAAAGGGGGTCGCTGCTTGTTGCTTGCTGCTTTGCTGTCTTTCCCTGCCTGCCATGGACTGTTTCTCCTCTGTGATGCCCTCTGCCTGCCACCTGCCTTGGGGCCAGCCGACTACAGACTGACACCTCTAGGAACTGTGAGCCAAAAATAAACTTTTCCTCCTTTATCTTTGGGTGTCAGGTGGGTATTTTGTCTCAGCAACGAGAAAAGTAACTAAGGCAATATCTCATGGATTCAAACAAAATGTGAAATAAAATTCCAATGTATTGTCAACATAGCTTTCTAAATTCCTCTTCCCTTATGCTAAAACAAGCCAAGAAATTGCTAAAGCTTGCAATCACTATAAGAAAACAGAATCAGCACTTACAAAATTATCATTCTGAAACTCTGTATATTTAATACACTTGCTAATTATACTAAATAATAAACTTTTAATAACATACCAAAAGGCAGTGTCATGAAGTCCCATTATCTTTAAAAATTCCTTTAATTTTTTTTCTTTTTCAGCTACAATATGAATTGCCAAGAAGTATCCAAAAGGTGAAAATGCTATAACCAGGTATATTAAAATCACTCCTCTGGGAAAGGTATCTATTTCTACAACAGCAGTCTCTCCCATAATAACAGCTTTAGTTGACTCCAGCTCCTTCCAAACAGAAACATTTGTCTTCAACTATAATTAGAAAATAGAAATACATTAAATGAGTTTAGTTCAGAGTATCCCTAATAAAATGCAACAATTATACTCCAAATTTAGTCAATAGCCTTGTACAAACAAAACCCCAAAAAGCTATACACTTGAAATAAAGTCAGTGACCACAATTATCATGGTACAAAGTAGATACTGCTTTTAATTCATTCTGGAAGTATATATAAAGTTTAAAGTTTGAGGTTGGTGAATGTATACATTTTAATTAAATAATTTGTTAAAGAAAATAAAATTATCATTTTAAGCAATTACATGCATCTTAATAAAAACATGTATCTTCAAAATTGAGGATCTTAGGAATTATTATGGTCATTGCTCCTATAACTATTTGAAAAATTTTCTCTTGAACAACATGCCTATTGTTTTAAAATCTGCAGATGAAAGCCAGGTGTGGTGGAGCATGGCTATAATCGCAGCACTCAGGAGGCTGAGGCAGGAGGATAGCCACAAATTCCAGGCCAGCCTGGGCAATATAGTGAGTTCAAGGCCAGCTTGAACTACATAGCGAGACCCTGTCTCAAAAACTAATAATAAAATAAAATAAAATTTGCACATGAACTAAGTGCAGTGGTACACACCCATAAGCTCAGCATTTAAGAAGCTGAAGCAGGGGTGTCGTTGAGTTTGAGGCCAGCCATAGTAAAATGCTATCTCAAAAAAACAAAATTAAATAAAATATACACCTGCAGCACATACAGAGAGAATAATAAAATTATGACACATAAATGATATTTCTGACATTCAAGTGAACTCGTAAGCTGAGATTTGTCCTTCTTCTTCCTCCAGTGTGGCCTGGGCTGTGAATGGATAAAGTCTTTGGCTAAAACCCAAGTGCTGTAACTATAACAGCGTAATACATCCCACATTTCAGTATCTTTACTTCAAATGTCTATTACCATTGAACTGGTATATTACATATTCCTAGTAAATCTAACACTTGTTGCAAGAGATTGTAAGAATTCTACATAAACCATCTCATTTGGTTCTTACAAGAACACTGTCAAATGAAGGATTATAATAGTCATTTTACTACACAGCATTCTAACAACAGAAATAGGATTTCTGTCCAGGTCACAATTCCAGTTCCACCACTATTTATATACTTTGAATATATACAGAGTCCACCAAAAAATGTATACATACTTCAGCATTTCTCTGTACTAATAAAATGTCTGGAAGCTAACAGCCACCACTTTGAGCACCTGTTGTAATTATATTTATTATTATTATTTTTTTTGGTGCTGGGGCTCAAACTCAGTCTTGCACTTGCTAGACAAGCACTCTAACCACTGAGCTAAATCCCCAAACCCCCTTTTGTAATTATAGAGGCCAAAGGTAACATTTATTACTCTCATGATGTCTCAATCAATTTAGTATTAAAATATACAACTTTTTATTTTCCAGATATATACATTTTTTGGGCGGCCCCTGTATTTTAGCAGACAAGAGAGTTGACATGCATTTTTTAAATTAAAATACTTCATAGGATAGTCAGTTTCAACCACGAAAGCAAACAGAAAAAATACTCACAGATCCACAGGAAACACAGAAAAATGAGATATGATTACCTGATAGTTCAAGTTCTAACTAAGGGAATTTCATTTTATTGCTATCCAGCTGACACACAAAATTTTAAGATTTTTAAAAAAAATAAATGAAATTTCACGGCTAGTTTTTGTACAAAATGTGGAAAACTAAATTAGGTCTAAGCATGTCTTTAGAACTTAAAAATTTAGACACAATTCCAGTGACAGCAAAATACAGTATTAAAACACATACTTAGGAGTTAAAAAGCCGTAGTATGAACTGCTACTTTGCCACTAATAAACTGAGTTTTGAAAAGTTACTTAATATCCCTATATTTCAATTTCATATTAAAATGGTATGAGATAATAAAAGCAGAAATCCCACAGTGTTGTTAAAACATTAAACAGGCTACTATTAGAACATGAATTAAGAAGTGTTTACTAAACAAATGCATGTCAAATAAAATATAAAATCTGTTGTGAAAAAGATAATAAACACAGTCACTTTCTTTAAACTATTTGTATTCAAGGGGAAAAGTCTAAAAGTATACATCTTTCATAAATATTACTTACAGTCAATAAATATAGTAGACGGATAAATACCGTGCTTGAATCCTATACTTAAAACTATCAAGTAAAAGTATACTACAAAAGATATTAAACCAAGACCAGGCATGATAGCACATGGCTGTAATTCCAACTGCTTGGGAGGTTAGGGCAAGAAGTTAGCAAGTTCCAGCCCAGGTTGTCGAATTTAGTGAGACCCTGTCTCAAAATAAAAATATAGTGGGCTGGGAAAGTGACTCAATGCAAAGGATCTGGGTTCAATCCCTTGTACTGGCAAAAAAAAAAAAAAAAAGGAAGAAAGTAGTTACATTAAAATATGGTCTAGCTTTCTTCCTTTATCATATTTACCTGTATAATGGCAGTATCAATAGATGCCTGTAAAGCTGTAAACCCTGAGGACCAGTACCGAGCAGCCTCACATGATTTTGAACAGTCAGCTATGAGGAGAAAAATGTGAGATACAAAGATTTTTTACAACATGTAAGTGCTTTCTTCTAAAGATAACAGGGAGGGTTATCACAGTAAAAATCAATCAATTTCTATAGGACCAAAGAAAATATGCTATGTCCTTTAAAAACAAATAATATCTACATGATTCCTAATTGTTTATTTAAAATATTGAAACACAGCAGTTATATATTAGGGTACTGAGTGGTAAATGAATAAAAATGTAAAAAGAGAAATTAATTATAAACACAGTTATTTAAAACAAGTCACTTTTATTTTAAAGTAAGTCATTCTACAATGACCGTGTTTCAAAGAACCTCCACATGAAAGGACAAGTCCAGATTAAAAAGAAAAAATCAGAATTTTCCATAAAAGCTTTTTGGAATCCAGTCACAAATTCAATATTTAACATAATAACTTTAACACTGGCTCAATAAACATTTATGGTTGATAATATCTCTGTTTAGATTTAAACAAATAAAGGTTGGCTTCCATGTTTCAAATGTAAAATCTGAGGGAGACCTCGAAGTTTTAAAGATCTGTATATAACATAAGTGAAAACAATTACATGAAGGAAAAAAACATGGATTTAGGAAGTTATATAATTCAAGATAAAAGTTTGCTTTATTCTATTATAATTGATATACTTAAATGTATTAAAATGCATGCTATATAAATAACTGTATACTACATATATACATGTATAAACTATATATATATGAACTACATATATATAGAAGTACAGATACATTTGGACCCTACTTCAAGTTCTGTATATGAACTTGGAGAAGCTAAGATATGCATTTGACTCCAATAATTATTTATGATGATTTACCTCTTGAATCCAAATAAATAGAGGATACTGGAATCTTATCAGGAAAAAATCGAAGTTCGTAGGACATGAGATCTTTGAAAACCACACCTACAAAGTTGCTGGACTTAGAAAGACTGGATGCTAGCATTTCTTTTTCATTTGTATATTCTTCAGTAATTATGACTATAAATATAACAACACCATTAGATCACAAATTAATATTAAAACAATACAACAGAACAATTTTATGATTACATTTGATCAATATTTTATAAGCATTTGTTTTACTATGTTTTATAAACTCCTTTGTTTTACTCCCTAACTTCTTAGAAAATAGCTCCTCTAATAAAATAGTGAATGAAATAGTTTAACTTTATAGATTCTAAGCTGTCATCTGATTACATAAATCATGTGTCTGTTTAATATATGTTATAAATACGACAAAGTGTAGTATAAAATAATATGCAAAATGATATTCCATCAAGAGATCACTATTTCTCAAAACTTCAATGAACTGTACTAAAGTTTAATACTGAAGTTTTAAAATCAACTCAATTCTTTAAAACCCACTGACCAGCAGGTTTACTTTCAGATATAAAAACAGTAAGTAATGCAGTTCATTCATCTATTGCAAAGTGAAATTATTAACTGCTAGATAAATGAATGGGTATTTTATGTTTAAATATGTCTTTACGAAAAAAATTCCTTAATCCTCCTCAGAAACTATGTATTTTAGTAACTATGATGCAACTCCTTTGAATAAAAATCGCCAGTTAAACCCAGTATTGCTTATTATTTTCTTAGAAGATAGTGAAAATACAGTAATTACTCTTTCACATTAGGTAAGACAATTTTTAAAATATTTTTCTTGCAGTTTCATTTATAAGCAAACTAAAAACACTCCATGATATGTGGTAAAATGAAAAGAATATAGGATTAGTACCTAACTTCATCATTTATTAGCTGTATGAGAAGTGATAAGTGATTTAACTCTCCAAACTTTCTCATCCACAATATCTAGCTGATCACACTGGGTCCTGGTAAAGATTAAGTAAAGGAACAAACATGGAAATGCTTTGTAAATTACAAAGTATTATTTAAATGTTTATTAACATGATCTTCTACACCTTTAAAAAGACATGGAACTCCAGGATTGAGCTGAATAAAGACAGTGTTAGTTCAGCATCTATCAGTCAGTCATCATGTATATATGTATATCATATATGTTATCATGTACATATGTAGTTATATCGCTAAAAAGATAAACTTTTATATATACATATGAATTTGCTATGTTAATATACACTGACTTGCATTTTTTGGTTTAAGCTTTCCTCCTACTCTTAATTAGTGATGAAATTCATTCTCAACATTTCTGATCAGTTTTTTGAGCTTTCATACTAAATTCTTATGGCTATCCATGCCATTTACGCTTAATATGATAGACTAACAAATATGTCAATAAGATGTATGCTTAATAAAAATTTTAAATAGCATTAAGCTAAGAAACTAATGGGGAAGTTACTTGGCTCCTGACTATGTAACTAACATCATCCATTCAGTGATGTACTATCTAATAATATAATGATACATACTAGAAACTAATTGTAACTGTCCTATATGACATAAAACAATATGCTACATGTTATTTTCTATAATTCAGCATTTCATTGCTTAGTCATACATATCTATCATTTTCTCTGGTTCTTGCTTTAGGTTTTCTCACAGCTTCTTAAAATTCACTAAGATGTCAATGCTCATACTATTTCCCAGTCCACTTCTTTGTGTGAAGTATACATGGTGGAAAGAAACCTAGCTATTCAGTCATAGTGAAGGTCTCCAAAGTTAAAGACTTCTTCAGTTTACACTATATGCCTCCATAAACAGGCATGGCAATTTGAAAAGATTACTCTCTATCATACATTTCTAGCTTCTTTACTATACATCAGAGTAAAAAATGAATGAAAATATATATGTATTGCCAAGAATATAAATTAGTATTTCACAAGAAACATAAGGCAACAGAATTAAATGACTTTAATATCTTTGTAAAACTATACATTGGTGGGAAAACATATATTTAGGTGTTAAGGATGTTATTTACTCAGTAAAACAAGCCACTAAGTATTGAAGGGTCTTCATGTTATAGATACAATACATATATAAGATCACAATACCATCAGAAAGGTAATCAGTAGATACTCTCTGCATGATGCTACTTGTAATATTAGTCACTGGAGTATATCCAAGAACTAAGTCAGAGAGGACAGATTTATCCATTGGAGTAAGTTCTCTATCAGGCACTTCTTCATAGTTCTTATTTGGATGCATCATGCTAATTAATATTAGCCAAAATAAAAAAAACAGTGGAAAAAAAATTTCCTATAATAAAAGAAACAAAATGATTACAAAGCATGACAATGGCAGCACAAAACATCATTTCTATGCAAATAATATACCTAGTACTAAGAAAGCATATGAAAAAACTGGTTATTCTTATGTACAAAAAATACAAGCAATTCTACCCCAAAGAATTACTGTGTTAAGCATCTCACCATAACCAATAGGTACATTAGATGATTTTCCTCTATATTATTTTACTGAAATATTTTAAAACTCAAGTCACACAATAAATTAAAGTGACAAGAGGTTTTTCAACATCTTAGATCACTGACATAAAATAAAACTTATTCATATTTTATTTAAAGTAACTTACGAAACATCCCTATAGAGATGAACATAAAAATGTCCTAGTTGACTCTTAATTGTAAATTATACTTTAATGATACCTCAATTTATACTATCAAAACCATACCCAAATTCTATGGTCAGCTATAGCACAAAGGAACTATTATTTCATCTTGCTATTCAACAGTATACTGGTTTCAGAAGATAAACAATATACGTCCATCCTTTGAAAGTACCACTAGCTGGTTAGCTAGAGTTCTTTCTTTTCAAAAAATAATGTACATTGGGGAACAAATTTGTGACATATGGTAATTTTAATCAGTCTTGAGCAACTCACTCTAGCATCCATGAAATAGAAATTCTATGTGAAAAAGTTTATGAATGCTAAGAATTTCATCCCTGAAGTTCAAAATTAAGCACTGCTATTAGAAAATTAACTAAATTTAATAATCATTATTAAAAGTGTTAACATTTATAAATATGAGGAAACTCAGTTATTTTTCTGTGACTAACACATACATTTTTACCTTACAAGAAAATTAAAGAGAGCAGAGAAAGTAAAAGTATACCTAAAAAATGTACCCAGCAAGATCATGTTTTACAAATAGAACATATGAAAGCTAAATAAACTGCAAGGAGTCATAAAAAGAGTATTTTAACTTACTTGAACACTACTTTTTTTAGTCCTGCATTTAATTAGGTAATTCTTCAGGAGCAATGTTCTAGTCTGTCTCCAAACTCCTACCTCCTTAATTGCAGTGGCCATGTTTTCTTGATCAGCCTATTAAAGAGCAAAAAGCAAATGAAACAAATCAACCTTGAACCACAAAGAAAAAGTACATTTTCAATGGCAAAAATGTGTCTCAGTCCCAGTTAGGTGAAGTTACACATACTTCAGGCTGTCTTTCCTACCTAGACAGAATCCATGGAACAGCAATTTGAGGACTCTGAAAAATAAGCAATAAACTAGGTGTGGCCAGTATTCGGTGACGCTAAGGCAGGAGGATTGTGCATTTGAATTCAGCCTGGGCAATCTAGTCACTTAACAAGAACCTGTCTCAAAATTAAAAAGGACTGAGGATGTAGCTCAGTGTGAAGGCCCTGGATTCAGTTCATTCCCGAGTACCACAAAAATAAATAATTTATTTTAAAACGTAAACAGCTGAAACTGAGGGCTGAAGAATACCAGAACTCCAGAACTTAGAAATATCACAAAACCAGCAAGGAGTTTACCACTTTTGCTTACTACTTTTTCTCTTTTGGTATCCACCACACAGAATACGTGACAAGTGGGGACAAGGTCACAGAGAGAGCCCCAGAAGATAACCTGTAGTTTTGGCAGGAGGAATGGGAAAAGTTAAGTCTTTGCATTCTACTAAAAGGGCAGCTTGTGAAGATACAAAAAAAGTCCTGTTAAACTGTCTTTCAGAGCAATTAGTGCAACCTTATTTTATATAAACCTATTGAGGGCCACTGATACGCTAATATGGCTTCACTGAAACAAAGACTATCTGTTCTAAACTCCCTGTCTCCAACTAGAGAGAAAAGCAAGCAACTTTTTAAAGGCAGTTTTTCATCTCCAAAGAAAGTATAAAAAAGAGAAAAAGAGACAGGGAGAGAGGAAGGGAGGGAAAGAGAGAAGACATGGCTTAAATGAGAATCCTTTTTATTGGCACAGAAGAAAAATTAGAAATAAAAATTTCACTGGTATTGGGGATTGAACCAAGGAACTTCACAAGTGAGTGACACTCCAAGTCCATTTTTTATTTTGAGACAGTCTCGCTAAATTGATAAACTGCCCAGATTAGGATCAAAGTTGCAATTCTCCTGCCTCAGGCTCCCAGAATGCTGAGATTACAGGCCTGCAACCACCAGCCCCAGATTAGAAAAAAAAAAAAAAAAAAAAAAAAAAAAAAAAAAAAAAAAAAAAAAAAAAAAAAAAAAAAAAAAAAAAAATTTTAATTAACAGTGGGATCACAGAAAACTTTTACTTTCTTTTTACCTTTTTTCTATTTTCTTATTAATATATATTACTTGCATAGCAAAAAGATTGAAAACAATTAGATATATTGTAAAATATTAATGAGGAAATTAAAACCAGCAGAAAAGCTGTCAGAGTGATAATCATCTCTAGGCCAAAAAAAGAAAAAGAAACCACACTCTTTCAAACATGACTTTGTACAAAACAAACACCGAGACACTAACCAACAACAGCATGAACAGTCTCAAGCTGTCTACCAAAACACATTGATTTAGTAGATACACTAAATTATTCATTCAAATGGAATGCTGAAGCCCTTATAAAGTAGCTCATGGATTCACATATTCTTATTTCCTTGAAGACTGCTCCCTGAACTCAAAGCTGAGTTTCCAAAAGCCTGTCAGAAGTTTATGAAGCTACCCACCCCTCACTTCACCCCCTAGCCAGAGATTTTTAAAACAGAACTAAACCTTCCTCTCCATATATCACCCCAACACACATAAAAAAGGTCACCACTACAACCACCACCAGAACTCTTGGTCTATATTGGATAAATTCTCTCCTGGAAGTATGCAATTTTTAACTAAGAGACCCAAAGACTGTAAGTATGGAAACTGAGTTACACTGATGACAACATTTAAGAAAACGGTGTTGAGAAACCTGGTTGTCAGTTTGTAGAAGAATGAACTTGGACCCATATCTTTCACCATATACTAAATTAAAATCAAAATGGATCAAAGATCTAAACATCAAGACAGAAACATTAAACCTTCTGGAAGACAGAATAGGTAAAACACTTTGAAGACATACGGGTAGGAAAGGACTTCCTAAACAGAACTCCAATTGCACAGGAAGTAACAACAAGAATCAACAAATGGGACTACATTGGACTAAAGAGTTTCTGTATGGCAAAAGAGTCCATTAGGAGGGTGAAGAGAAAACCCACATAATGGGAAAAAAAATCTTTGCTAGCTACTCTTCAGACAGAAGACTAATATCTAGAATATACAAAGAACTCAAAAAAATTAAACTACCTAAAACCAATGACCCACTCAAGAAATGGGTCAGAGAAATGAACAGATACTTCACAGTGGAAGAAATACAAATGGCCAATAAACATAAGAAAAAAATGTTCAACATCTATGGATATTAGAGAAATGCAAATTAAAACAACTCTAAGATTCCACCTTACCCCAGAAAGAATAGCAATCATTAGGAAGTCAAACAATAACAAATGCTGGCAGGGCTGTGGTGAAAAGGGAACCCTCCTACACTGTTGGTGGGAATGCAAACTAGTACAACCATTATGGAAATCAGTATGGAGATTTCTCAAGAGTCTGAATGTAGAAATCTCATATGACCCAGCCATTCCCCTACTAGGTACCTTTCCTGAAGAGCTAGAAACATCATACTACAGAGATACTTGCACAACAATGTTTATAGCAGCACAATTAGTAATAGCTAAATTCTGGAAGCAACCCGTATACCCATCAATGGATAGCTGGATAAACAAGTGGTATCTATACATAATGGAATACTATTCAGCTATAAAGAATGACAAACTAGAGTCATTTGTAGGAGAATGGATGGACTTGGAAAATATAATGTTGAGTGAAATAAACCAGTCTTGCAAGCTGGAATACCGCATGGTATCCCTCATTTAGTGAGGTAAAATACAAACAAAAGAAAAGAGTAAACAATGGATACAAAAAGATGAACTATTAGATAAAAGCTAATAGACAAAGGGTTCAAGGGAACAAGAAGAGGGCAAAAAGGGAGGGGAATGGGAATCCAGAGGAATAATATCTTAAAAATAAGAACCTATTGACCCAAACTTAAATCAGCGACACGAACACTGGGCACTATAGTAATTTTATATAGTTGTGACTTACTGCTGTATGTAGGTGGCTGTTTACATTGCTCACTGTCATAAGCAAAAGGTACAATTAATTGTGGTCTGTAAGCTTGTGTAATTGCCTGTAAGTTTGTGTAATTTTGGATAAATTTTAATAAAAATCTAAAAAAAAAAAAAAAAAAGGAAAACATACCCATTCTGTTACTAAGCTTTCTCTGAATGAGCCATACTATATTCAAATTTGATTTCTCTTCCTTGAGGTATGTGAAATGCACTACTATCTCCCAGTGTATTCTCAGTTTCACTAAGCTGACTAGAATCAGATTCTCACAACCAAAGTAACCAAAATTAGCAAGAGGAACCAAAATCAGAAACACAGGAACTAACAGAATAATGCTTGAAGTCATATAGCATGGTAGTTAAGAATGTGACCTTCGAAGTCAAACCAACAGTGCCATTTAATAGCTCTGAGACCTTGGGCAAGTTACTTTTCTGTGCCTAAGTTTTGTCGTCAATAAAATCAAGTAATAATAGTACTCACGTCTTTGGGTTGTTAAAATGACTACATAAATTAATATATGTAAAATGGTACCTGTTACATGGCAAGTAATTATACAGGTTGATCACTACTGTATATAAAAGTAGTGTAACAGGGGCTGGGGATTTAGCTCAGTGATTAGAGTGCTTGCCTTGCAAGCACAAGGGCCTGAGTTCGATCCCCGGCACCACAAAAAAAAAAAAAAATAAATAAAATAAAATAAAATAAAAGTAGTGTAACTAATATTCACAAAGAAATAATAAAGAGCATCACATTCATGAAAAGAGAGCAAGGCAATTAAAGAAAAAGTAATTAGGGAACAGGGAAATGAAATAATAGAAATTTGAAAACAATAAAGTATTTTTTAAATCTAATACATTCCTATCATTATAGTTATTACATTTAATAAAAGCAGTGCTTCCTTAAAAAGCCTATCCAGAAGTTTTTTCCGAAAAAATCCATCACTTATCTAATGTTATCATTATCTCTGTCAGTATTTTAGTATAACAATTCACAGCACAGCTCTAAAGAGGCACTAAATATTTGCAGAACCATCCCATTTTATTACGTAGCAAGTAAAGTACCCCAGAAAATGTAAACTTATTTTCAAAGGTACAGACCTAATTTCCAAAAAACCATGTTTATTTGGGTTAGAAATTAATTAAGATTATACCCTGTCAGATACAGAAATTGAATCATTCTGATGTTCAGAACCATCCTGGTAAAAGACAGGATCAGTCATCATCTTAGCATTCTTGACTCTCAAAAATGCTATTTGCTGAAAACAAGTCTCCTACCTCCAAAAGATGACTAGGATCACTTCTGATCTACATAGTCAGAGGTTATTACCACTCCTTTGTTCTACCTGCTCTACTGAGATTCTGAATGAAGACCGTCTTATTTATGCTTGCTACTCTACCACCAACGGCAATATTATAGCCAATACTATCTTACTGCAAATTTTATTATATGTGCTGCCGAAGAAAGCACCTTACTGCAAATTTTATCAAGGCTTCCTGATAGTCTTTACAGATCAAGGGTCTGCAAAGAAGAGAAGTTGGAAGCTAAATCTAGCCCACAGCTTATTTTGCACAATCCATGAGTTAACAGTGTTTCTACAGTCTTAAATGGTTGGAGAAAACAAAGAATAACAATACCTTGTGACAGGTAAAAATTACATGAAATTCAAATTTCACCATATGTAAATAAAGTGTTCTTGGAATCCATCCATGTCTATTCATTTAAATATTGTCTATAATTCCTTTTGTGCTACTAGAGTTAAGTTACACAGACACCATATGGTCTGCAAAACCTAAAATATTATCTCACTGAAGGATTCATGCACCAAACATTAGAGGGCAAAAAATGTGTAACACTGTCACTGACTTCAGAGAGAAAAATTGAATATAATAGTTTAATTGCAATTGAGGAAAGAGTTTGCAAAAGACCGAAACAGAATTCCTGTGCAGAGAGGAAACTGAAAAAGCTAGACTCCCCAAAGGGTCTGACTCATGTAAAAAAAGAAAAGATACAGTATCTGCAATATGGCAGAAGCACAATGAAACTACAAAGGATACTGGTGTGTCCCCTAGATGACACTATAAAGACAAGCACTGGAAATGAATTGTGAAGGACTCTGTATAGGAAATTAACACCCTCTCTTAAACTGTAAACCCACAGAAAGCACCCTCTATTTCCTCTACTGCACTTTCACACCTAAGGGCATTTAACTTCTTGACAATTACATTTCACTAGTCAGTCTACTGGCCCATCCCCAAACCTCCTAAATGTTTGTTCACAGCATCACTCTCACGCTATAGCCTTGATTCCTACGTTATTGAGAAATGGAAGCAGTCAAGAGAAATTTCAGGAATTTCCCACTACTTTTTTTTTTAATCTACCTATAAAGATCTGTGCCCAAAATAATGTACACTTCAATGATTCATCATTTACAGCTCACTCAAGACTTTTCATTAGAACTCTGAACCACAAAAGCTCCCAATGAAATCTGGTATTTGCTGTAATTTTAAATTAAGGCTTTTTTTTTTTTAAGAAGCTAAGAACCTATCTGGCACAGGACTTGAAAGAAATTCATACCCAGTTACATTCTTAGCTTCTCAATTTATAAAATAAGCGTTTTAACAGGAGATACGTTATAAATGATTTCTTCTCTCTCTCTCTCTCTTTTTTGGTACCGGGGATCGAACTCAGGGCCTTGTGCTTGTGAGGCAAGCACTCTAACCACTGAACTAAATCCCCAGCCCCTCTTTAACTTTTAAAAAGTACTGAAGATGGTGTAATAATAATACAAGATACTGTCAATACGACATAACCTAAATTTTACCAGTGCTTCTTGCTTAAAATAACAATGCAGTGGCACTCATACGACAAGGTATCCAGTAGCTTTTTTTATATATAATAGGTTCCTAAACGCTTCTGTTTAAAACTATTTTTAATCCTATTAATTCACACACTAGTAAAGATTATGCTATAGTAAAACATTATGAAATTATTTTCTATCATCTCTCAAGCTCAAAAATAAAGATTACAAATTGTAATCATCTTGGTACTCCTGGCACAAAGAATGGTACCTGGACTATAAAGAGACACACAACAAATATGCAATGTATTAATAAATTTGATCTTATTCTAACTGTAAGATTTCCCAATACTAAACCCCGTTCGAAGTTTTACACATTCAACAGCCCATACACTTTCCCACAAACAAAATATAGTGGGTTAAGCACCATAATTAGTTAAGCATACCTAAGCTAGAATTTCAGGTCTACCTTATTACTAGCTGAGACCTTAATAAATTACTTAACCTCTCTGAAACCCTTTTCTCACATCTGCCCGATTTGAAAAACACCTCCAATCAGAAAAGTTGATGCTAGGATGAAATGAGATAATACTGAGCCAGGGTTATAGCTAGAATCCCACCAAACTCCTTTTCTCCCCTTAAAAAGGCCTCAACAGAAAATAAACATGGTTGTCGGTGGGTTTTTTTGTTTTTTAACCCCGACTCATGCATTTTAAAACGCAAACCCAAGCCTAAGGGGCCCAGGGAAACTCTCCCTCAGCGATGAGCACCCTGAGCCCAGATCAGCGCCTGCAGCCCACCTCGCTTCGTCTGAAGCTGTTCTTCGTGGTTTAGGATCCGGGGTCCTGGCCCTCGAACGGGGTCAGGGCGACCTGCGCGTGGGCTTCTCCCCACAGCTCCTTTTAACACACACGACCCCCTCCCAACCCGAAAAGAGCTCTAATCGTCACGCTCTTCCGAGGAAATCTCCATCGCCGTTCCGAGGCGGCCCTGGCGGCGGGAACGGCGCACTCCGCGCCCGCAGCGTCGCGGAGGTCACCTGGGCCCGGCCCGGCTCCGCGTCCCGGGGGCCCCCCGCTGCACCCGCCCCACAGACCGCCCCCCGCGGCCCTTCACTCCTCTGGAACCGGCGGGCCGACGCAGGCCTCGGGGGCCGCTGCCCTCCACGCTGCCCTCACCTCAAGGCCGAAACCGCAGCGACTTCACGCCCCAAATGACGGAGCTCGGAAATGTGAGAGGAGGCGGCCGCACGGGCGCGCCCCCGCAGAGAGCGCGCGGCGTCCGAACCGCGCCCGGCCCCAGCCTGGACGCACCTGGGGGCGGGGCTGGGGTCCAAGGGGGCGGGGCGGGGCTCCAAGGGGGCGGGGCGGGCGGACGAGCGCGCAGCCGCCGCTGGGCCCCGTGCGCCCCGGCGCGGCTGGGGACGGGACTCCGACGGCGGCGGCGCATACGTGGGCGGAGCTTCCAGGGGGCGAGGCGAGAGGGCGCGCTGCTGAGGGGTCCCCGCGCGCCTGTCAGTCACCTGGGAGAGCCGGGCCTCGCCTTGGGCTCCTGGGATCTGCTCCTCCGCGGAGACCTCGCCGCGCTCCCCGCTGAGGTGCGGACGAAAACAAGACGCTGTGAAGTGAGGGCTCAGGTTAAATTCGGAGTCCTACCGCCCCCTAACGGGTGGCCTTGGTGCTCGGCCCTGTCCTCTGCCCTTGTGGTCACGTCGGGGTCTAGGAATCCTCCCAGCCCTGTCTCCTGGGATGTGGGGTCCCTCCGCCTCCCCTCCTCCCGCCTGCCACAACGCCTGGGGTCCCTAACGCTGTCTTCCCTTCCCCGGCCGAGGACGTCTGGACACTGAGGATGCTATTAGCTCCTGAAGCGTCCTCCTGAAAGCCTTGGGAAGGTGGCACGTCTGGAATTTTTCCAGAATGGCATCTACCACACTTACCTTTGCTAACAATAGTATCTGGTGCTGGACGTGGTGACGGATACCTGTAATTGTTAATAATTTGACTCGGAGGAAGAATGAGACGCGACCTCAAAACAGCAACAAACAGGCTTTACTTATGGAGTCAACCTAGCCAGAGGGGAGACCTCTCAGGAACAAAGGAGAATCTCTCAGAACGAAGGGGCTGAGGGTTTATATAGGGGTTATGGCAGAAAGGGGGTGTGGGCATCCACCACCCCTCGAGATTTTCTGCAGGGTGAGGTATTTGTTCCTCTTTATCTTGAGGCTGCGGGCCTTAGGGAGTGTCAAGGGCTGGAGGAGCTAGAACATTGTGGCCTTTCCGAGCTGAGAGTTTGGTCGTTTCCCATGGAGCCTTTAACTTTACACCTCTTAGTGTTTCTGACTAGGTCTGGTTAGAAATGTTTGGTGATCAGAACATATAACAGTAATCATAGTCACTTGGGAGGCTGAGGCAGAAGGTTTTCTAGTTCGAGACCCCCAGACAGTTTAGTAAGACTATCTCAAGAAGAGAGAGAGGCAAGCAACATAGAGGTTGCAGAGGTAAGAGGAGTTCACAATGTTACGTTCAGAGGTGGACTGTGAGCTGCTGCCCTGCTAGAAAATATACTTCCTGGGGATCGTAAACCCAGCTACAGTAAAGAATTAAAGAAACCGAGTTTAAATTAAGAGAAGACAATTTATTTAGAGGACAATTTATTTAAAAGTGGGGAAAAGCGGGGGAGGGAGATGATAGATAGCTACTTGAAGAGTAGGGAGCATTCCAAAGCGAAATACTCGTGGGCCCTTCTGTGGGTCCTTGTTCTAGCCCCTTTTTATTGAGGTTTTTCCCTTGGGTCAGCCCTTGGAATCTGGTTGGCTCCTGGGCTTATCATTTATCTCTGCCTCGATTTCTCATAGCTATGTGACTTTTTGAAATTATGGTTGGGTGGCTTAGGGCCAGGTAATGCAGAGATGTAAGAATCAAAAAGGGGGTAGTTTGTGTTCTTTGTATTTATCAGATGACCTGGAGACCTTCCTGGAACCAGTCTCTTTGCCTTTGTCTCTCTGACTGTTAGAATCTGGCTGCCTTTATGTTTCTAACTATTAGATTATAGCTGTCTAGCTTTCTGAGTCTAATGAGGCCTTTACCCTATCTTTTCCCTACCTAAGGGGACCCCTGTCCCTACAACAATACTGGCTTTACATATTTTCCTGTCCATAAGTCCTTGCACAGTTGTTTTTAGAGATTTTTTTTTAAATTCTGTTGCTCTTCTTTCTGTTTCTCGAATTTAAACCAAATCTCTCCAGCATTCATCCTGCTAAGTTTAAAAAAGGAAAAAAAAAAACAAACCCTCAGGGAGTCAATACTGTTTTACTTAGTAAATATGGCTTAAATAGGAAACACAAAGAAGTTTATCAGGATACATGATAATTAAAAGATCTGGAAAGGAGAGTAGAGGAAGGGGAGAGAGAACACCTGAGGAGCTGCACCAGAAAACCGAAGAAGATCAGTAACCCTGATATGTTTTGTCTAGTTCCAAAATGTCTAAAACATTTTGTTACAAGTTTAGTGAAATGCATGCTCAGTGGCATATATTTGGATAAACAAGTGTAGGTGAAAGATAAACCTGTTAAAATGTTACTGAACTTTACTTTCACCCCAGCTCTCCCGTGATACTTCTCATTAGTAGTCTTAACCTGTTCCAACTTCGAAAATCTACCCATCATTTCTACCAGTATTCCAGTCAACGATTTCCTGTGTTTCTTATCCTTATATAATCTCTGTCATTCATTCTGCTTAACACTTCTAAACTTGTTGGAAGATGACATGACTAAAACCCATTTCTTCTCTAAAATTCTTGTTATACCTGAAGAAATGATTTCACTGTGTCCTCTTTTTTTTTTTTAAAGCTGTTATGTTTGTATTTATTTATTTGTGTGTGTGTGTGTGTGTGTGTGTGTGTGTGTGGTGCCGGGGATCGAACTGAGGGCCTTGTGCTTGCTAGGCAAGCACTCTTAACCACTGAGCTAAATCCCTGGCCCTTCACTGTGTCCTCTTAACTGTACACAGGCTACCATCTTGTTCACATTACTTATGTGCTAGCTCTTCAATTAAATTCTAAGTCATTTGGGGTTAAGAGCAATTTCTTACAACAGTTTAAATTTTTAAGTCTATGCATCAGAGCATATGGTAAATGTTGATAATACTACTGATGAGAAAAGACATGTATAAGAAAGAGTATGCAAATATTATCAGTATTAGTTCTTTAAAATTTGACTCCTCACTCCACAAAATCTACCTAGTCATAGAAAACAATGTCAAAGTCTTCTTATAGGATAATTATGATAGTAATAGGGTTGTGATAATAACATAGAATACTAAACAAGATCTTTTAGTAAAAAAAAAAAGACTGCTACAAATTAATGTATGGGTTATGAACTATCTTACTATCTCTTTACAAGCAAGTTATCAGGCTGTATCTTGTAAACAAGTTAGCCACATCATCTCAGTATAAATTTCCGTAGTTGCCAGGATTTAATACTAAATAAGCAGCTGAAGGGATGAGGTTCCTTTCTGAGTTTCTGTATCTAGGCAATAGAAACAAGCCATACTGCTTGGTTGTCATGGAGGCGACCCAAATCCCCACAGGTCATTAGTAGATTTTTCAGACAAATAAACCACATGAGAATACATAGATCATAAGAACGGTAGCCTGAGAGTTAACAAGCTACCTAGCTGTACAAAATTAACAGTGAACTGGAATTTCGACAATGTTAATGTGAAGAAAGAGAATAAGTCTTGTGACCCTAAATACCAACCTGCAGTCTAGACTCCCACTGAACAATGGATTTTGCTCTTTACCTGCTAGACTTCAAAGCTTTATTTCAATGGATTTCCTAGATGGTTTTGCAAAAATTAAGGGCAAAATTGCTAAATTATTATAGCCACTTTTTCAAATGTCAAGTTAGTACGTTATTTTGTGTGATTTACCAGTACAGTGGTACCTCAGTTCAGGAACTTAATTCTTTCTATCATTCTGGTATGTATAAGCTTACAGTTCGGTTGCATCCAGAACTGTAGAAAGAATTCTGCAACCAGAACTGTAGAAAGAATTCTGCAACCAGAATCGTAGAAAGAATTAAGTTTGTGAGCCAAGGTACCACTGGACATTGAAAATTGTATGCACCATTTTAAAATCTGTTATTAAACACTATTAGTACTTTTTTTTAAATACCATTTCTACAAGCTAAGAAAGATTCCACAAGAAGTGGTGTAGTTTCTAAATTCAGGGTTTGAGTAGGTATAATTTCAGAAAATTTCAAGTTGGTACCTTTTTCTAGAATGAGACAAGACAAAGAAACCCAAACTTGGCTGACAAAGTAGAAAAGGAATCAAGTATCTTTAACTCTAGAATTCCAAGCTACCATACCAAGTATGGCTGAAGTCGTTATTAAATAGCTAAAAGAAATGATCAATAATTTGTGGAGGTTTAGAGCATGGAGGGTTAGACAAAAGGAATGGCTTCTGATGATAATTTTAGTTTGATTTTTATTGATATTACTAACAGTGTTGTCACTATATTGTTTGTACAACAGTAACAACAAATATAATTTCACATATTTTATCTTTTGTGTTTCTCCAAACAGAATTAGCCAAGGACACTGATATTTGAAGACTGTAAAGAATAATGTATTTAAAACTCAACCACACAGCTAGGCCTGGGTACAAACACCTGCCATCTCAGCACTGGGGAGGATGAGGACGGAAGATGGTGAGTTTAAGGCCAGTCTGGACCATGCAGAAAATCCTTGTCTCAGAAACAAAAACCTCAACCACCCAACAAATTCTTATCAAAGTGCCTGACATTCTTTCTTAGTAAGAATTCCAGTGTTCCAAGTGAACAACAACCAAAAACAAGGTTAAAAAGAGAAAATCAATAATAACCCTGAGAGAGCAAAAAATAATAATTAAAAATCAAGCCAGGGGTGGTGGTATGTACCCATAGTCCCAGCACAGAGCAGGCTGAGACAGGAGGATCACTGTAACCCAGAGTGAGACCCCCATCTCAAAAATGAACAAACCGTACAAAGTCAAGCAGTGGGAGGCATTTGTTCCACTGTTAAATTATATGGTGCACATTTTAAAGTGCTGTAGAGAAATCATTGAGAGCTAGAGTTACCATTAATTTCAAGAGGAAAAGGTGGATAAATTGGTTTTATACCTAAGAGAGAATAGGAGAGACTTGACTTGATTTGTGTTTTCTTTTCTACTCTGGGAAAGAAAATGGACTTTAAATTGGTAAAGCTCCAACAACACAGAAAGAGAACTGAAATGTGAGACAGGTGAGGAGGGAGTGAGAACACCTATCTGTTTCAAATAAGTTCATGTTTCCAGGCACAAATTGCATCCCACAGCTGTTTACAAGTAACCTAAGACCCATTAAGGGTAAGTTATGTGAAACTGTAAAAAGTGAAAAGACATTAGATCACCTAACCTAAAAGAAAATGTAACAGAAATAAATGAAAATTTCTACATTCATATCAAATGATAAAACTACACAAGTACAAACTTGGACAGATTCTAGTTAGTTCACATATAAGACATCTAGAACTTTAAGTGTTTGCCAAGAAAATGTGAGTTAATAATATATCACAAGAAGCATGTGCATGCATCCTTTGAAAACACTATCCTCACCTTGTGTCTTTCCTTTCATCCCCTGCTGCTATTCCCTCAGTCCACTATTCCTCTAGAATGAGAAAAGTAAAGACCCACCAAAGATGTCTATATCCTAATCCTGGGAACCTGTGAAGATGCTACTTTATGTGGAAAAATAGAATTAAGTTTACAAGTGACATTTTGTTTGCTAAGCAGCTGACCTTAAAGAGATGTTCCTTGATTATCCTGGCAGAACAAATATAATCAGAAGAGTCCCTAAATGTGGAAGGGAAAGGTGGAAAAAGTGGTGATTCAAGATTACCTTGCTGGAAATTAATGACACTAACCAATCAGAGCATCAGGGCACTAAGAAGCAACCACACCATCTAAAAGTTAAGTGATTCTGGTTCTTAAATGTATCCTTAAGAGGAAGCCAGAATGGTTCAAAGGGAAGAGAAGTCAACCCATCAGTGTTGGTAGGAAGAGGGAGGGAGGAAGGCCAATGGTCTCTGGAAAGTGGAAAGGGCGAGGAAATGCATCCTCCACTACAACCTCCCAAAAGGAGGTTTTATAACACCTTTGTAACCCCTGGATTTTATCCCACAGAGACCCATGTGTTGGGCTTCTAACTTTCAGAACTGTGAGATAAGTGCGTGTTGTTTTAAGTCATTATAGGTATGGCAGTTGGTAGCAGCAACAGAAAATGAATATACACCTTTATAATTTATTCCCCATATTATAGCACCCTGATTTTTTAGCATCTGTCACGTTTTTTTCTTCTCACCCTATAAGTAAGTAATGTGATGCCATAGAAAGGACAGTAAACTATTACTTAAATATCTTAAATTCAGAAATCTAGCAACTGATGTGACCTCATTATTCCATGTTACTCAAAATAGTTCACTTGCATACATTATTTTCTCCAATTTTCTGGGTTGCTTCACTGAGTTCAAGAGATGGGATATGTGAAATAGTAAAAGCCAACTGTTCAGCACATAATATGTGCTGCTTTGTTCTTTGTGTTGTATGTAGTCTTTAATCTTTATAATGACATTGTGAATTGCATCTTATTTTCTGTCATTCAGATAGAAGGTAAATACTCTGAAAACTAAAAAGAGATTACAAATTAATGGAAATCATAAAGGGAATAGATATACAATGAGAAAACTTTTTTTCTACAAATGATTCTTGGAAATATTTTTATTTATTTACTTATTTATTTTTTAATTCTTTATTTTTGCCAAGAACATGTATTGGTACATTACATACATAATGATCATAATCAACATGGTTATTTTGTACCTGTACATGATGTATCTTGGCTTTCCCCCCCTTCCCCTCCCCTCCCATTCACCCCCCCATTTGCAACAAGTTTATTTACACTTTTCCATTTTTTTCCCTTTCATCTTACTTTTCTTTTAACCTTCTTCTTTATCCCCTTTTCCCTATCTAGTTCTCCTTTCTTTTGAATACTATCTCTTTTTTGAGATGTGCTTTTTCTACACGATGGAGTAGTACACCGCTATAAAGAAGGATAAACTAGAATCATTTGTATGTAAATGGATGTTCCTTGAGAACATACTATTAAGTGAAATAAATACGACATTTATCAGTACATATCGAATTGTTTCTCTGATATGAGAAACCATAAGCATAAATAAGGACACAGGGGTATAATAGATATTATGTTAGAAAAAATATTTTTATTTAAACTTTATTAATATTATAGTTCAATAATTATACCTGGCACATTTTCATCACAGTTACTCTCTTCATCAATCTGTCCACTCATTAGTATTTGCGAAGAGCCTAGTACATGTGAGGTACTATCATAAATATTTGAGATAGAAAAGTGGATGAAGCAGACATGGTACCAGCTGTTTAGCAGTGTAGATTGTAATAAGGGATGTCAAACAGAAAGTGACAGTGGAGTGTAGTCACTAGCACCCCAGGAACAGCGGTCCACATCAGGACATTCGTGACTTGTCTCATACAGATCTGGGCAGGGGAGAGCAAGGAACAATGCCCAGAGAAACTTATATCCAAATTAAGAACTGAAGGCTAAGTAGGAGTTAGGCAATAGTGAAGGAGAGAACATTCTGGAAGTATATTGATTTCTGCAGTATATCAGCCTTGTCCTCATTTGCACTGACTTTTCTTTTCTCAGTTACCTTGCTAAACTCAAATAGTTATTGCTTCAAGTTTCATTCCCAAAACATAATCTGATGTTAAGTTCAGGATATAAAATTTTTATTAATAAGCTCTTTATCCATAATCCATTTACTACCTGATCACAGAGTCTCTTAATCCAATAATCAAGCATTTTGTCACTCCCAATTACTTTATTTTCCTAACCAACTAGAACATGGCCCTCTGTTACTAATTAACTATAATATAAACAAGTACAGTACTGTAAATGTTTTCCGGTTAATTCCATTCTTGCGGTTACTTTCTTTTGCCACTAGATGGTACTTGTATATTTGAGAGACTAAAATGCTGATTCAGATTACCTTCATAGAAACTACTGAAAGTAACCAATTGGATAATCATAAAATTAAGAAAAAGAAACTGTGCAGCCTAAGTATTAAGTCATTCTGGTTCTTAAATTTATCCTTAAAATTTACCCTGATAGCGTCCCTTTTCTTTGAATAAATATGAGTGTTAAGAAATTTTAAATTAAATTACATTTAAATTCTTGCCCACCTTAAGCACCCCATTCAACACTTATGTTTTATTTTTATTTCTTTTTTAAATTTTATAATACTCTTTAAATATCCTAACCTGAAAAATGGGGTTTCTTGTTCCAATTGGAGCTTGTCCCAGCTCCTTATCTAGGCTAATATTTTCCCTTGGCTTCAGAGAGTCACTCCTTCCCTCCAACACCATCCCTTTCCTTTTTACTTTAGAAATCCTAGCCATTTCTCTAGGCACATTTCAACTAGCATCTGTACTATAAAGTTGTCCTCGTTACTCTACTACCACTGTAAAACACCTTCTTCTGATTCCCTTTTCATTCTTTTAACAGCTTCAGTGGTTTGTTTTATAATAAATGTAACGTGCATTATTCTAAAGAGCCATATGCATCTCTTTAGCACTTGAAGATTTTCTGTTTTAGGATTATTAAGAACCCTCTTAATTGCGTGCTGTGTAATGTTTGTCTCCTGTGTGCAGATCTAGTCAACAATATCCTGAATATTTAACGCGATATTATTTATCAAACTGATTTTAATGGTAACATCCATAAGACTACTGCAGGGGATTTAGGTCAGGTTGTAGAGTGCTTGCCTAGCAAGCATAAGGCCCTGAGTTCAATCCCCAGCACCCCCACCCCCCAAAAAAGCAATCAAGACTACTGCCAAAAACTCTGAGAATAAAAAAAAAAAATGAGGTGGTGATTTTTAGTTATAGTCTCTTGAGTAATTTGGATGAACTTTGTTACTAAGATAAGACCTGTGGAACCAAATTATTGTTCTTTGCAGAAATCATAGTCATGGCATGAGATCCTGTTTCTTCCATTATATATCTATAATTGATAGAATATATTGTTGGTGCTGTTTTTTTTGTTTGCTTGTTTGCTTTGTGGTACTAAGTATTGAACCCAGGGCCTTCATAGTGAACTACAACCCCAGCCTTTTTTTGCCTTTTATTTTGAGACAGTGTTGTTTAGAGACTAGCTAAGTCTTGGAAGTATGTCCATCAACAGATGAATGGATAAAGAAAATAGGGTATTTATATATATGGAGTCCTACACTGCAAAGGAAGAAGGATAAATTTGAGTCATTTACAGGAAAATGAATATGCCTTGAGACAATAATTTAAGTGAAATAAACCAACCACACGAAGTTAAATAGCTCATGATTTCTCTTATATGAGAAATCCAAAGTATAAATAATCTAAAGAACAAAATACAAACTAGATAATGAGAAACAGGAGGCTAGATCTTTTGCAAATAGAAAGGAGACCAAGAAATAGAGGGGGGAGGGGAAGTAAAAAGATTTAAGATGTGTTACATGCATGTACCAATTCCCCATGATAAATGTAACCATTATGTACTACGAATGTGTACTAATAAAAAAAATTTTAATAAGCACACTAAAAAAAGAAAAACACAAAAGTCTCATGTATTCAGAGGTAGGACTTTTGGAAAATGATTAGATCACGAGGGGCCCTATACTCATCAGTGGATTTAACAATTGGTCAGTTTGTGGCTGAATATGCTGTTAAGAAGTGGGCTGTGGTTGGATGTGGGTCACTGGGAGCATGAACTGGAAGGGTATATTTGTGTCCCTGGATCCTCCCTTCTCTCTCTGCTTTCTGGCTGCCATGGGTTAAGCAGCTTTTCTTCAGCATGCCATTCTACCTGGGAGCCAGGCAATCTTGCACTGAACCTTCTGAAATTATGAGCCAAAATAAACCTTTTTTCCTTTAATTTGTGTGTGTTGGGGATGTTGTCTTAACGATAGCAAAATGGCTAATGCATAAAATTGGTACCAGAGAAGTAGAGTCGTTGCTGTGACTGTACCTGATGATGTGGTTAACAAGCCTTTGCAATTGGTTTGTGGAACGAGTTTGGAAAGGTTTCTATATGCCAGTTAGAGAAGCCTTAATATTGTAACCAGAGCTCAATGGACAATTCTGTTGGGAGTTCAGAAGACCAGAATGCTCATAGGAATTCAAAGAGTAAAGGTCAGGCTCATGAAGTTTCAGTTTGGGAATGAGGACTGTATTATAGTATGTTACAGTCTGGCAAAGAAGTTGTCTACATTTTGCTTCTATTCTAAGAATTTGTGTAAGGTTGAATTTAAAGACAGTGGATTAATGTATTGGAAGAAATTTCAGGGCAGCTCAACGTTCAGGATGTGGCATGGATATTGCTGGCTGCTTTTAGCTAGATGTACAGTGAGAATCAGGAGAAAAAAGCAGAACTGAAAGATGTGAAATGTTTGCAGTTTTGCCAGAAAGAAAGCACCTATAAAGTGGAAACCAAAGAAAGCATTGTTGCCAAAAAGATCAGTGTTAAAAAGAAGCCAAGTAATTTGTATCTGGAAGTAGGAAATTTGCCTTCGGACAATGGGAAAGTTGCCTTGAGGGTATTTTGAGAAATGGCCAGATTCCACCCATCACAGGCTCAAGGTGTAAAAAAAGTAAATGCCTTTGAAAAATTTAACTTTGAGAAGATAGCCCCAGGGAGCCTTGCTCATTCAGGACTACCTAGGTGTATTAGTAATTTGCAAGGGAGTAGATTTAATACAGGATGCCTACATATATAGGATTATCTTATAATATTCACCCAAAAGTCAAATGCAGAAGAGTGTAAGAGATCTGTCTGCATGCTAAAGACCAGAAGAATCCAGCCAAGGGCCTGGATCCCACAGCAGTATCCCCCATGAGTCCACCCAGAGGGCAAGGGCTCACGGCAATGTCTCATGTAAGTCTATATCAAGGATCTGAACCGGAAAGGGTCAGTGGTGGAAGCTAGATACTCTCCACCAGCAGGGTAAAGGATCTGTGCCAGAAGGCTGAGGGATCTGCACTGGAGCCAGGAAGCAATGGTCAGCTCAAGCCAAAGGCAAAGACCAGAGCTCCCCCAAAGAGAACAGCAGCTATCCCCAGTGACAGCGATGACCCAAGCTCCTCTTCTGACAAGAACAGCTGAGTTCGTATCAGGAAAACCAGCTGCAACAAATCTTATCCTGGGAAATCAGCAGCATGCAATCTTCTCCTCCCATTCTCCTCTTATTCCATTCTAGCAGCAATCCTCAGGTGGGTCTTCTACTCCCAGAACCATGCTGACTCAGTTCAGTTGGGTATTCCTACTCAAGTTGATCATTAATTCTTCTACCACACTAGTGAAGTGTTTGTCTGACTTCAACCATCAGAGGCCACTGCAGCCATGATCCAAAGGATCAGGTTACTGCTTAAGCAGATGACAGACAGTGATGTTATTTATGTGCTACTGGTTTTTCAGGCATGCAGAGTGCAAGAGTTGTGGTGTCATGGAGGCTCTCACCCAGATTTCACAAGGCCTGAGAGGCCAGGCAGAAATGTGTGACAGGGTCACAGTCTGTTTCAGAAGCCTCTGAGAGGGTGATCCATGAAGTGATAAGAGAGAAGCCAAAAGTGTAGTAGAGACCCCAGGAAGTTGGAGGTGCCTGGAACTTTGGATATCTACTGAGGAAAACTAGGCAGCGAGCAAAGCCACCCCAAGAGAAGGGCCACATGGGCTGCAACCTGCAAGGCCATAGAGCCAGGGCTGCCCCAGCCTTTCAGAGCTCACAGCTCACCGCAACTTCCTTAGGTGCTGGACATAGAACTAGAGGATTTGATGTTTTCTCTGCTGATTTTCCATCTTGCTTTGGTTCAGTTCCTTTCTATCCTCCTATTCCTTCCTCTAGTAATGGGAATGTTTACCCTGTGCCATTATACATTTAAAGTATTTAACTTCTTGATTTTTACAGGGGCTCACAGGTAAGAGTTTGCCTTGAGTCTCAGAGGAGACTTTGGACTTGAACTTTTTGGCAATGCTGGGACTGTTAAGATTTTGGTAAATATTAGCAATGGACTAAATGCATTTTAAATAATGAGATGAACACGAGTCTCTGGGGGCCAGGGGCAGAATTAGTTATGATTTAGATCTAAAGTATCTCATCTGTTCAGAGGTAGAGACTGTTCAGAAGACACAAGTCACTGGGGACATGAGTAGAAGGATATAGTCTTGACTCCTTGCTAATCTCTCTGTCTCCTGTCTTCCATGAAGTAAGTAGCTTTTCTCTGCCAGGCCCTTCTGCCATGTCATTACTACCTTGGAGTAAAATTTTAAAAAGGAATGAGGGAAAATGACTCAAATGACAGGCAAGAAAGAACAAAAGGAAATTAAGAAATGACATTTTAAAACAATCAACTTGATTAGCTTTTCTTTTATTTCAAGGATGGATAACTGATTTTTTATTTATATGCCTCTCCACATAATTTGTTATTGGCCATATGGAATGCTGGGTTAAGAAGGATTCTAAAGGCAAATTCCACTTTAGTTAAAAGAAGTACCTTCATCTATTAGCAATATCTACCAAAAGTCATTGGAAATGAGGAAAAGTGATATTAGAAGCACATGTTTGTCTTTCTTGATCCAAATTTTCTAGCTAAAAAAATCATCACCTATTCTCAGAGCATGTGAAAGCCAACTCTATTTTCTCTTAGTATTATACATATTGTATATATGTATGTGTGTATATATATATGTATTTGTACATATGTATACATGCATATACTAGGGCTCATCAAAATATGCAATGAATGTTTAAATTTTTAAAAATTATTAGAGTAAAATACACATTGTCATTAATCTCCCTGAAAATACTCCCCCTCACTTCAAACGTACTTATTCCTTCATTCTTGCCACTTTCTGAAGCAGTTCTGGGATTCCTCTTGTGAGTGTCTTTATGAGTCATCATTAAAAATACAATGAATGGGGGTTGTAGATTTAGCTCAAGTGGTAGAGTGCTTAACTAGTAAGCACCAGGCCCTGAGTTCGATCCCCACCACCACAAAAAAAAGAAAAAAAAATTAAAAAAAAAACAAAAAAAACAATGAATGCTGCCTTCATTTGTGTGTCCTCCCAAAGTCAAAATGACCATATGAGGTAAGTGGTTGGAATCATTCAGGACATCAAGGCAGCTACAATAGCAAGGCTAACATCACAAAAGAGGAATTCCAAAACTGCTTTAGAAAGTGGAGAGAATGACAGAATTACTGTGTTTGAAGCAAGGGGGAATATTTTGAGGGAATGCATGGCAATGTGTTTTTTACTGTAAGTAAATTTTTTACAAATTTAGACATTCATTGAATTTTTTGATAACACCTCATACATATATTTCAGCTTGATGCTTTTACACCTAATCATTTTATGTATGTGGAAGGAGAATTACTTTACACACCACCAATTCAAATACAAATATTTATAAAATTCACAATTGTATAACAATGTAACGTGATTTCTTTTGTCACTATATGAGAAGAAAAGTATAGTGATATGTGTATAACTGGCAAGAATGTTTAGCCATTATTCAACAGAATTCCACAAATCCTCATCAAGCTTTTACTGTGATATGTATAAAGTACTCTACAAGAGAATGCGAAATTGGAGATTTGTTCCGGCCTTTTAGAAGTTTAAGTGAAACCCAGCATAATATGCATGCTTCTGATCCTAGTGGATGCAGGAGGATCTTAAATTCAAGGATGGCCTGAGCAATTTAAAGAGACCCTGTCTCAAAATAAAATTTTTTTAAATGGGCTGGGGATATATAGCTCAGTGTCAGAGCATTTGCCTAATATGTACCAGGCCAGAGAGAGTGAGAGAGAGAGAGAGAGAGAGAGAATATCCATACACACAGCTGATTATAAAACATAGTATGATGTCAATAGAGCCTAATCTTAGCCAGGCATCAAAGTTATCTAAGAAGGCTCTGTTTGTATATTTGCTGTAGTTAATTGTGAGAAGCTGTGTAAGATCCGAAAAAGAATCTCTAGGTTATGGAATATTCAGATCTATAGGTCAGAAAGGGCCTCCACATAATTCTGATTCTTAAACAGATTTGAGAGCCAATATGATAAATATTTTGTTATTAATAGTAGAATGTGGCTTATGTTCCTTTATAGCAATTTTATCATAACCTTAAATTTTAAGGCAAAGGATATTAGATGCACACATTTTCTTAGGAGGATAAACTTACAAGCTTACACTTACATAAGATAATATAAACACAGGTAGAACAGGGCATGCCAGAGGACTCTGTGGGAGCATTTGATGTGAAGAGGGAATGGAGGAACACACTTTCAAGATGTCAAGGTGAGGGCCAGGATAGGAATAGAAATGTAACTATCGTAACTGCCAGGAAGTCAGACATGTTTCTTTTACTTCATCTGTAGTCCTACTACATGCTGCAGACTGATTCAGAAAACTTCTATTAAATTGGCAACTTAAAATAGGATCACATCTGTGCACATCTGGTTTTCAGATTGCCAAATATTTTTAAGTCACCTCACCGTTATTTTGCCATATTTTTACGTCATTTTCTAGACAGTCTATTTAGTCAGATTGTTGGTGTTGTAAGTAGGATTAATTCCTTTCATCTCTTTTGTATGTGGACTTTTTATTTTCTCTTTATAATTTGTATTTTTCAAATAATTTCTTTTTATATTTTTTTGAAACAGGGTCTCACTATGTAGTTCAGGCCGGCCTTGAATTCAGTTTGTAGCCCATGCTAGCTTTGAACTCCTGGAGATCCGCCTGTCTCAGCCTCCAAAGTGCTGGGATTACAGTCACCTACTACCACACCCCAGCAGATAAATTTTTATTTTTATTGTTGTTGGGTATTGTTAAGATGGCTTACATTTATTCTTTTAAAGACCAAGAAAGAGGGGTTGGGGATTTAGCTCAAGTGGTACAGCGCTTGCCTAGCACGACAAGAGTCAAGGCCCTGAGTTTGATCCGCAGTAGCCCCCAAAAACAAAAAACAAACAAAGCCAAGGAAGAGGGGAAAAATACGAATAGAAATAAAGGAAACATTTTAATCCTTTATGTTCTGGTACGTATTATATGGTATATTATTTAGGATGTGCTAATAGACCAAATTGACCAATTGACCCAAAACCATGGAACAGTTTGAACAAAACTGGTTTTTATTTCTTAGCCATAGAGCAGTGCAAAAGCATGCCCTGGTCATTATTGTTCAGTTGGGAGACAGGTTGAAAAGACACCAAGGCACAGAAGCCCCCTTTCTAACTGCCCAGGCACTGAGATGACATTCATCACTTACGCCAACATGGCTCTTGTGAGCAGCAGCTAAGCTGCACTTCCTAGATGTCAGGGGAGTGTTCTCAGCTGGGCAGCCGCTCCCCAGCAGTATCTCGGTACTAAAGAAGAGACACCTCAATATTCCACAACTGCTAGCCTTGTTCTCTTTCTTAAAATTTAAGTAGGAGAATCTACCTTTGACTATAACTAAGCCTGCCCCTTTATAGGACAGGAGACGGGGGATCTCAACACAACACCTAAAAAAAAACTCCATTGTTATTGACGTTAAAGATTTTGGAAATTTTTATTTTCCCCCTAAATTTTCTATTTCATGTAGACTTTCTATTATATTAGCATATACATGTATAATATATTCTCAGAAAATTATTTTAAATTTCTGTGAATCTCTAGCTAGATACGATTATTCCTTTGATCCTGATTCAGCTAACTAGTTGTCTAATCTGTTAGTGTTTTTAGTTTAAAAAATTGGATTTTTTTATAAATTTTATCATTTTTCTGCATAGAATTTTTGGAATATTTTACTTTCGTATACAAATACGTCTCTTTAGCAATATTATAGGAGTGATGTACTTCCTAAGGCTTTGTGTGCTTAAAAATAATTCTTTTGCCTTGACACATGAATCACAAAAGGGAACAGAATTATTGAGTAATACCTTTTCCCCAGCAAAACTCTGGATACATACATACACACATACACATACACATACACATACACATACACACACACACACACACACACACACACACACACAGGCACACGCGAGCAGGCAGAATTTTTATTTTTTTTCTTTTTCTTTTTTGGTGCTGGGGATCGACCTCAGGGCCTTGTACTTGGTAGGCAAGCATTCTAACCACTGAGCTAAGTCTCCAGCCCAGAATTTTTATTTTCCGAGCCATTTGAGAGTAAATTGAGACAGGAGATTTAGGGTACAGGAAAGCTGGCTAGGGAAGTAGGTGTGATCTGTTAATTACAAAATCCTGGGACGTGAGCATAGAACAATTGCCAAGGTCCTCCATGCGAATTTCTCACGAAAACTTCAGCAGGTTTTCCATGGGATGGCCTAGACCTGACTCACCCTGAGGAGTGGGTGATACAAAAATGACCTTCCACACTGAGTTTTTGCCACCATGTTCTCTCTTGCACAGATGGCCTGCCTTCATACTGTAGCATTGTTCTTCTTTTCCTTCTTTTACTTGGCTTAAACTTGCTCTGTAGAGCCTGTTTCTTTTCCTATCTTTAATAAAACTTTGCTACCATTTGTTCTTAATCTTGACCAATTCTTTGCTCAGTACAGAAAGAACCTAGAAACCACCTCTAAACCCAAAACCCAGTAACAACACCCCTTTCCCCCTAAATATTGTAGTGGCATTTTCTAAAAAAAACAAGAGTAGTCTTGTCAATTAAGGAGAAAGTCAGCCTGGTTGAAAACAAAGAAAAATCACATTTATTCAGGAGTAAATAGGATTGCAATCTGGGAGATATAGATTCAAACAGACATCACTTGAGTTCCAAGGCTCAAAGAAAGTATAGCTGTATTTAAAACCTAAAACTGCAAGGGGGTTGATAGTTACATTAGCTGTTAGTCAGGAGTTATAATTGGTAGTGGCCAAAGTTAGGTTGTGTTGTAAAAAGAGAACTGGGTTGCAGTCTCAGTCTCCAGGTAGTTTGGGGGAAGGGCCTTTTGCTCCAATGATCAGCCGCAGATTGGAAAACGATGCTTTAGGAGGCTGCGATTGGGCTTACTTGAAAGGCCAGCCCCTGTCTAGGGGCAGACACCTCTGCAGCCTGGCTCAGAAGTTCAGCTCGCAGGTGGACCTGCCTGGAACCTGACCTGACAGTGGCATCCTGACCCTATTTTAAGTGTCCTGAATCAGTGTTACCAGTTTGTGGGTCTCAGGGAAATTCTTTCCAGGTTCTTGGTGTCCAAAACAAAGAATTAGACATGTCACACAGAAAAGGTAGCGGGGATGTATATTTATCGAAGGTAAAAAAGAAGTACACTTTGCAAAGTGAGAGCAGGCTGGTGGAAAGGCTCACAGCAGCCACCAGGAGGATGGAAATGGCTCTTCTGTATCTGAAATTCCTAGATTGGATTCTCCTCCAAGCAAATTAAGGCATTTGCAATGGCTGTTCCATTCAAAGACTCCCTTGGCCTGATACCAAGTGAATTCCGCCTTGGCCTCACTTGGCCTGATGCAGGATTTAAACTGTCCTATTGAAGACTCGCTTGGTTTTGTGCCAGATGTAAATGAAGAACTGAAAACAGCACTTTTCTGCTTGGCTCCACAGACAGTGCTCAGTAGCTGCAGAGTCATCCTGGATTCTGTGTTCTGCAGCTGTGCCTGGGTCTCGTGACTGACGGAGAATGTCCAGTGGGGTAACCAGTTTTACCCCAGCCCTAATCTCCTACCTTACCAGTGCTACAGCATTTTGAGTTTCTTTGTTGACAATCACCTAAACTAAACTTATATAATTATTAATTTGCTTATTTTGGAGTTCTCTTATAAGAATGTAAGTCACTTAATGGCAGGAAATACTTCTTTCCTGACCTTTGTGGTATGCCTGAGGAGTAGAATAGTACCTGTCATTTACAGAATAGGCAGTATGCAAACCTTTTCTATCAAGAGTTTAAATAATGTATTTTAGGCTTTCCAGGCTAAGAGGCAATGTTGAAGGCATCATTTATACAAGAGGAAAACATTTCTACACTTTAAAGATTATTGGATTATATTAAAAAACTTGATAATGACAATTGAATAACATTTTTTAAAAGACTGATGAATTGGATTAAGAAGGAGACACAGGGTGGGCAACCATCAGAAATTACTCCATGGGAGAGAAGACAAAGGGGGAATACCACAGTGTAGGTGCTGGATGGCAGCCCCACACATACCTCTAGACCCAAGGGATGCTCAAGCTTAATAGACTTCCGAATGCCTTGAACCAGCAGGGTTGACTGGGGGGAGTACTCTAGCATATAGTTAAAATATACAGATGAAAAGAAGGAAGTGAAATGACGATTAGACCTGATCTCTTGAGCAACCCTCAATTCTGCTGTTGAAGCAAGAAAGAGCCACAACCAATATATAAACTAGTAAGAGTGGTTGTGTTCAAACCAGACACTAAAATCTGAATTTGGTATAATTTTCATGTGCCACAAAATACTAGTTTTCTTTTTTCTTACCAACTAAACATGCAAATATCCTTTCTAGCCAGTGTGCCACACAAAAACAGTGTTGGGGCTAGATTTGGTCCTTGGGCTGCAGTTATTGATAAGCAAATGGAAGAAGAAAGGAAGGGGTGGAGGATTTAAAAAAAAAAAACTGATGAAATTGTGAGTCATATACAAGTGGAAACTGAATGGATGCTAAAGATTTTATTTAGCTCTTTAAATAATGATGGAATTAGTAAGATGTTACAACTGGTTCAAGGGAAAATTCAAACAACACACATAGACAATCAGGAAAGCTGAAATACATTTACCAATAGATGCAAAATTTGAAAATATCTATATGGTAATAATCAGTTGTATTCTTCTGGACAAAAGTGATTTGCAACTCTTTTAGTACACACGAAGTTGTAAGACATCAGTGGCCTGAGCCCCTCCATTCACAACTACAGCAGGAAAAATGAGACCATGCATCATGGTTGTCGATTATGAAACTAAGCACAGTAAAATTTTAAGTGTATAATAAATTCAAAATATCAAATCGATACTTCAATGCTGCTTTACAGAGAATGCTAAAAATTATTTGTTCCACTTTGCTTATGAAATGTCATAATGTTTTCATAATATGATAGTCACAGAAGCATTCCAAGTCCTCTACCAAAAGAATACTTCCTGCCTTAGCCTGAGAACTTTGTGCAGGACAGAAGCAGTGTGGTGGCTTTCAAGCCACAGATTCAGCTCATTGTTCCAACATACACTGGCTAGTTTGCCTAAAATTTGTCAACATACACACTGATAAAGGCGTGAGCTTTTATTTCTGTGTCATATTTGTAAGTTATTAGAGAAAGTTTCCTCTTAGAGATGAGGAGATACTAATACATTCAATTCTCTATGCCGTGGGTGAAGCATAGACACATGATATTGCCATAGCTTGCCTAGGGTACCCTCTGATACTATCAGAGGGGAAACATTTTGGCCAATAGAAAAAGGAGAAACATCATCCGACCGATCTGTAGGAATTACCATGTTCTTTGAAATAGGCACAAGTCCTTTCTAAAAGTCTCCACTGAAAGCATGCAAAATTATTTTTCAGTGTACATTCAATTTTATTAGATCCTAATATAAGTAAATGTAATTTTCTATAAGATTGTAGAAATTGGCATTTCACACATTATGGCAGACACATAAGCAAAATTACATTTAAAATCAGTTTTATTCCAAGTAAATAGTACACACTTAATTACATTTTCTTTGTTCAGTTTAAAGCACATTGGACATTAAAGAAATTAGAATTTACTATATTCCTGCATTTGTAAAGTGAACAAAAAAGCATCATGACTGATTTTTTTTTAAATCATAGAGGGTTTTTTCCCTGAAATATTACATTTTTCTATATGAAGAACAGGCATTTTTGTTCTATACCTTACCTACTCATCACTGCCCAAACTATCATTCTAATTCCAGAACTCTGTGGTTTCTTGGTTTGGGCTTTTTTTTTTTTCTGTTTTTCTATTTATGGTAGATGAAAAATATCATTAAGATATAAACTCACAGCCCATAAGAAAACTTCCTGAGCTGAGGGCATTTCTCCCTGGGTTTTCCATAAAATGAAAGTTTGTTAAGATTGATTTTTGAAATATCCTTTGCTTGACATTGGATTGCCCTCTTTTGCCCACTTGGTCGGCACAGGTAAATTTAATTTTCTCCTTCCTTTGTTCTATTATCAACTCTGCAGGCATCTCTTCCACAGAAACCCAATCAGCTTTCTGAGGACCAGGAGGAGAGAATGGCCTTTGAAATGCTAACATGGGGAAAACAGCTTGAGAATGTTATGAGGCAAGGCAGACTGACGTGAAAGATATTTTCATCTCTGAGCACTAGGTGCCAACTCAGGGCAAAGTTAGGAAAACAGTGCGTGATGTGCTGTAAAGTAATACTGAATAGAACAGGTGAGTCAAGAATGAGGTTAAGAATGGAAGAGTGAGTCAGACACAAAGTCACAGCATTGTGAATTTGCTCTTGATCCTCAGTGGCATTCATTAGCAAATGTTGTTACTATTTCATGTTTTAGTAAAAGAATTTATGCTACAAATATTTTCATTCTGTGGAGAGCACACTACCCTGTTAGTGCAGAGCTAGGTGGGGAACTGGAATTTAACTTTTAATTCCAGCCTATCTCAAAAGTCACTTATCTCTGTGGCAAGATGAAAGAGCAAATTATTGTGCAAGAAATGCACAGCAGTGAAGGGTGCTTACTAGGAAAAGAAGAGTATTTGCTAGCAATTTTTCTGTATCCTTGTTTTCCAATAAAAACATCTTTCTGTCCAAAAGAGATGAGTGCTTTAAACTGGACAGAACCGATGGACTAGGGTCTTGCTCAGTGGTAGAGAACCTGTTCAGCACACCTACAGCCCTAGACTCAGTCCTCAGCACCCAAAAACAAACAAAAAATTGTCAGGACCCTATGGCATAGTCCTTGATTGTTAGTCTTGGTATTAGGTGGCTTTGGAACCATCTCAAATTCTTAATTCTTAGTTTTTCCTGTTTATAAATATAAAAATGCAGATAATGAAATACTGGACAGTTTTACATTTTTTCTTACCATTTTTTGTTTTCTTTCAGAATTTCTGAGTGGACATTTTTATTTCTATAAGATTAACAGTGGGAATTTAAAAATACAATGGTATATTCAGTGGTTAATGCCATGAAAACTATTTTGATGAAAAACAATTTTTAAAGAAAGAACTGTTTAAAATACTTTTAAGAGTGGTTTATCTTGGTAACACCTCTTTTAAAAGTGATTTATTTATCAATGTGCAATTAAACTTTTAAAATGTTCTTATTAGTCAGCTCCAGCTGCCAGAACAAAATACCATAGACTGAGTTGCTTAAATAATAGAAAGTTTTTCTCACAGCTCTGGGGGCTGGACATCACAGGACAGGGGTGGAAAGGAGAGGGAGAGATATATTCCTCTTTTTATAAAACCAGATTCTTGTTAGATTAGGGTCCCATCCTGTGACCTTATCTCCAAACGACTCCCATCTCCAGATGTCGTCATAATGGGGGTTAGGTTTCCAACACAATTTAGTCCATAGCAATGTTCATATCCTTTGATCAAGTAATTCAACTTCCAGGAATTTACTCCATGTGTGGTGTAAGGTGCAGGTAGAGAGTGAAGGAATGTAGCCCTAGATAGAAGCTTATATATACATTATTTATCATTTAAAATAAGGAAATAAATACAATGTTTAAAATACTAATAATTGAGTGTGTTGTGGTATAACAAAGAAAATAAGATGGCCAAGCTGGATTTGGTGGAACACACCTGTCATCTCAGCACGCCGGTTGGGGAGAGGGGGCTGAGGCAGGAGGATTGCAAATTCGAGCCTAGCCTGGGCAACTTACCAGCTTAGCAAGACTCTCTTTCAAAATTAAAAAAAAAGTGCTGGGGATGTGTCTCAGTACAAAGGCCCTTGTTTCAATCCCCTCATCTATGTACTGTGATATCAACTATGTAAAATACATGTACAGATGTATACCGAAAAGCCTTAAGGAACATATAATAATCTATTAATGATGATTATGTCTGTCTAGCAAGATGTTATTTTTTTTGAAATTTTCTAGGAAAAGCATACATTGTTGATAATACAAAAAATAATTTTTTCAAAATAAACTAATATGTAAATATGAGGTAAAGGCAGAACAGAAGAGCTACATATGCATTACCTAGGAAAAACTTCAAGTATCTTAATGTTTTAATGATAAGATCAATTAAGGGTTTTTATTTTGTTTTGTTTTGGGCTAGGGATATAACTCAGTGGTAGAGTATTGCCTAGCATATGTGAAGCCCTGGGTTCTATTCCTAGCATCACACACATAGACATAGACACACACACACACAATCTTATTTGTGTATTTCAAGAGTTTATTTTACAGCCCAAATGGCATGAATTTGACTTTTCCATCTCTGAATATTTCAGATTTCATATTGTAATCTACAGAGGATGGGAACAACCTCAGTAAACAACTTAACTTTTTTTTAACTGTGTATCTAAGACCTGTATTTATTCATTTATTCAATATATACTTATTAAGTACTTGTTATATGCCAGACTCTGTCCCAAACACTGACACGTACACTTCGAAGGACAGAAAAACAGTTGGTTTTCATGGCATGTAATGCTTGTAAATTCTGTGAAGCATTTTGAAAGAATGACTGATAATCTAGACTTTCGTTGTATTAGATCAGTACATTGGTAGGTGAAAACCGGGCAAATGTATTCTGGGAACACAAGCAAGGATTGTGGGCATATCATCTCCTGCGTAAAATCATAAACTATCAGCGAAAGCAGAATTCCATTAGATTTCCAGATTGCCAGCAAGGTAAATCAAACAGTGTTACAAATCTAAGTAGGGCAAAACAAGAAATAAATGAACTAAAAAAAACTAAAACTAAAACTAAGAAAAAAACTGAAGCAAGTCACAAATTAAGGCCTAAGGAAATTTGACCTAAAGAAAAGAAAGATGAAACTGACATACTTTTCAGAGACTGGACTAAATCATTCACCAAAATATTTTTTACATCGAGTGCATGGACTCAAGCCTGAACATGCTATGATGATAGTCACTTTAGGTTTTTGTACATTCAGAACATTCATAAGCAACATTATTTCTGGTCTAAATTAAGTAATCGCTATGTGTAGTTAGAGTAACAGTTAAGATCTGCAATAAAGTTATTTCTCTTTTGTTTTCCTGGGCTATTTCATCCATTTGTATGGCCTTAACTATTACATCAGTAAAGATAATTTACCAATCTGTTGTCTTTAAGGCCCAGCCCAAATAAATATCCTGACATCCTCCAAATACTAGTGACAAACTGCCAGCTGCTGGCTGGCCGTTTCCCTTACTGTTTTTTTTGTTTGTTTGTTTGTTTGTTTTAAGGTTTGTTTGTTTTGCAGGGGTAGATATCCAACCCAGAACCTTACATATGCCAGAGAAGTGCTCTCCCACTGAGATATATCACCCAGGACCACCCCTTCATCTCTGTTTGACATCTCAAATTCATTATGTCCCAAAGAGAAATCATCACCTCCCTGGAAATTGCTTACTGCCTGGTGATATCTATCTCTCTTCACAGCACCAGCCTACCACCACCCATGGCCAAGTCAGAGGAGTTCAAAACCACAGTAGAAGGGCTAACTAAACCTGTTTTTTTTTTAAATACAATTTAGATTACAATGCATTAAATCCATAGTAGTTTAATATATTATACATATATATTAGAATGAAATATTTATGTATAATTAAATTGTCACTAGAGAACCCTAGCTTAAATCATTATATATTAATTTCACGTAACAAATGCAAAACCTTTGGAGAAATTCATCATTTGACTTTTATCTGTGTTCCATAAATAACAAATCGCTGTACAGCCACATTTAAAAAGCCCTTGTTTTGCGTAAAAACATATTGTACTTCCTCTAAAAAGGTATAACTTCCCTCGCTGACTCTTTTTCCTACCCTTTTTGATGTGGTAGGTTATAATTTCACATTGTATCAAAGCAAGAAAACAGTTCATATGTAAGAGCTGAAGTTAATTTTAACACTTCCCATAGAAATTACATTTTAAATTTGGTCATGCCACCCTCCACCATAGAAGGAAGTTTCACCAATATTGTGAAAGTATAAGAGTGGAGTTTAGTGGCAACCAAATAGATTTCCTGGCATACCTGTGCTGAATTTATAAAAGTACATCCAGGGCACGGAGCAGCAACAGACTTAAAGAGGCAACTGTGAATAAGGTCTCAGCAGAAACACTAGGGCCATACTTGGACATGGCCTAGAAAAGCAACCCTCCCTTCCTCGTGGATAGGTGTGAGCAGGCTTGTCAGGATGTGCTGGATCAAGAGACTATGAACTCCCAAGACTGACAGCTTTGCTAAACGTATTGTTTGGGGACTGTTATTAGGCCACACGTGCTTATTAGCATCTACATTGAAGTGAGATCCACTAAGACTCACATTTAACCCGTGGTCACCCCTGGAAAGAGCCAGGGCTTCTAGGTGAACCATGGCTGTGCTCCCTGGGAGGTACCACTGATGGCCCCTGGTTTGCTAGGAAATTTATGATCCTAAAATGGTATGGAGCATTTAATCCACATAAAATTACCAACACAGTGTTTGCAGGTACAGTATTATAAATGACCAGGCAGACCCTTCTGTCTATACCTGTGTGGTCTGAAAATGATACAGCCTTCATTGACATGTTCTCGGAGAAGGGGTGAGCCAGCCTACTATTGCAAGCTTCCAAGTTATTAAGTCTAGGACCTAGAAAGGTGACTATTGAGTTTCTAAGTCAAATCCTTACCTACAGAGTATTATGGCTTCAAGTTGGGCTGCACCATTCTCTCTTTACATCTTGTTCATATATAAAAATGAGAATGTTAAGTTTCCAGAAGTTTCTTAATTGATTAATTTACTTATTCAACAAGTATTTTTTAAACACGTACTATGCACCAAGCACTATACTAAATGCTATGGAGGCAGCAGACAAAAGGGCACAGTGGCACACACCTGTAATCCCAGCTGAACGAGTTGCAGAGGCAGGAGGACAGCAAATTTGAGGCCAGCCTGGGCAATTTAGCAAGACTTTGTCTCAAAATAAAATAAAGGGGCTGAGGGTGCAGCTCAGTGGTAGAGCATTTACTCAGCATGTGCCCGTCCCTGGGTTCAATCCTCAGCACCTCAATAAATAGATAATTTTTAAAGTGCCGGATGGAAGTAGTTTAGGCCCTTTTTACTTTCCCACTCTTCTATATGTGAGAACACAGCATTTATCCCCTCTGCTCTTTCCTCTTCTGCCATGAGAATACGTCATCCATGGGGCAGATTACCCCTGAACCTGCCAACACCTTGATCTTGGCATCAGCCTCCAGACCTATGACAAATAAATTTCTTGTACATGAACGATCTGTGATATTTTGTTATAGTGGAAAAATGGACTAAGACAGAGGATGCACCATGCTGGGGAAGCAGGAATCTAAATTCCCAATGAGACAACTAAGGGTGCCTGAATGAAAAGGTGACTTTGGAGTGAAAACCTGGAGAATATGGAAAGAGTATGCACATAGGGCCTGAAAAAGGCATGTATCTGTTTTGCTCTAGGAAGAGCAAGCAGGGCAAAGTGACTGGGAAGGACTGAGTGTGAAAGAATGAAGATGAGGTCAGACAGGTAAAAAGGCAAAGTCCAGAGAAGACTTTGCAGCAGACCCGCCTAAGCTGCAACTCCTGTGCTGTTAGCCGACCTTTCCTGCAGCCACTCACCAGGCGGCAGCGCCGCTCTTGCTTCCTCCGCTCTGATGTATGAGACACTTGCATGAACACACAATCTTGTGTGTGCCAGGAGTCCTTATGGGGGATGGAAAACACTGGTTAAATCTCCCTTCTTTCATCCATGGAAGGACAATTCTGTGGGGATATAGCCATTTGCTGTTGTTCATCCATTTTCAGTTATGAAAATGAAATGCCTGAGCCTGGGTGCCTTATAAAGAAAGAACTTTGTTTAGCTCACTGTTGTGGAGACTGAAAGTCCAATAGTGGTGGCCCCACCAGTCAGCCCTCTGATGAAGGTTTAATGGTGGATGGCATCACGGCAGGAGCACATTTAGCAGCAAGAGATTGCCAAACAGGAAACCAGAGAAAGATTCAGAATAAATGCAGGTTTTTATAAGAACTTGATCTTGCAAGAACTCACGCCAGACACCCATATTCCCATCTGAAGGCAGCGTCCCAATGACCTATGGACCTCCCAGCAGGCTCTACCTCTTAAATTGTCCATCACCAAGCTGCCAATACATGAACCTCTGGGGGCAAACCACATCCAAAGAATAGTACACAGATAGCTTGTTGAGTTGAGCTAGTTTCAGGGATCTGGGTCCAATTTTGCCAGTGGAGGTCAGTTCCATAACACCCAGTTGCATTTCCTTTCCTCCTTTGTTTCACTTTCCAAAGAGTCTTGTTTTGAGGGATCGTTTCCAACAATAAATCCTGTACATGGCTCTTACCCCAGGCTCTACTTTGGAGGGAACTGGGGCTAAGATAGATTGTCAGAGTAAGAGCTGTGGCTTTTGTTCAGAGAGATGGGAGCCACTGGGGAATTTTTGTAGAGATTGATTTCTACTCGAAAACCACTCTGGCCTGCTAGGCTGAGAACAGAATGTCTTAGAAATGGAAACATCATGGAGACCAGTTGTGCTACTGCAATAATTCAAGTTGAGAGATAATGATGATTTGGACCAATGTGGTGGCTGTAGAATGGATGATAAAAGTCATTTTCTGGACATTCATTAAAGGCAAGACCTGTAGAATTGTCCATAACTTGGATATGAGTTGGGGTACAGACTGAATGTTTGTGTTTCTTCCAAATTCCTGTGTTGAAACCCTATCAGTATGACGGTGCTAGGAGATTGGGTTCTTGAGAAATGGTTATACCATGAAAATGGAACCTATATGGATTCGATTAATGACCTTACAAGGAGCTGAAGAGACCAGATTCTCTGATTCTTGCACAATTAGTAGACAGATATCTGGAAGCAGATACTCACCAGGTATTTTGAATCTGCTGGTGTCTTGTGAAGAATAAATGTCTGTGGTTTAAACCATCCCATCTGTGGAATTTTCTTATAACAGCTCAAGCTGACTGAGGACTCTACATACTATATTCTCAAAGTCCATTTTGCATTATTGTATTGTGCACCATTCTAATGGCAGTGTAATTGACTAAGCCCTGGACACATCCAGTCATAAATTCCTTAAGTAACAAAGCGCTTAAGTTGTCTTTCAGGAAAAGCTACTAGAATCTAAGAAGATAATTTGAAATTGACTTTTCAAGAATGGACATGTGCAGAAGCAGCCAGCTTATCTGGTCAGTGACCTTATGACATCACATGCTTAAAATTCTCCACACAGAGGATGATTCCACTGCTGGAAAAGAAACACACAACTTGTGAAAAAGTACGATGGCTATCTACATCTTCACAAAAGAATACCAAAACTTTCCTTTCTCACCCTCTAGTCAACAAGCAGCTTCTCTCCTCTCCTCCTAGAAATTTCCCTGCTACTGACAGGAAAAGGCCAACTCAAATTTTTTTCCAGCTCCTGGTGCCCTTACTGTCAACCTTACAATCAATCTTTTTTTTTTCCAAAATCTGGTGCATGTTTCTTTTATGCATGTCAAGTAGAAAGCCCTTGCTCGATATCGATAGTGTAAAAACTATTTTAATGATAGTTCTTCTTTTCTACAGACCCAAAATTCTCAATATAACATTTAAATTACGCTAAGATTTAATTTGATCCCGGAGGGAAAGCCAGTCAAAATCACAAGTACAGTGAGAAGATTGCACAGAAGTCCTTCCTATATGTTTATTTTCTCCAAATACAAGAAGTAGCTGAAAAGATAAGTCCCTTGTGATTGGAAAATTTATACCCTTGCCAATGCAAATGATTTTTCAAACCAAGCATGTACTAGCACAAGGACAGGCAATCTCTTTTCCCAAGACAGGAGTGTTCCAACATGCTTTTTCCTTGTTCACCAGATAAGCACCAACCTTTCGTTGTGTAAGAGTTAAATAATCTTTTTTCAAAACTACTGTTGATTAATGGATTACTACTTTAATCAAAGAAGAAATGCTTTCTTAAAACAGAGTGGATGGTTTTCGAATAGAACTAGGAACACAGATAAGCCCAAAGAGCAGAGTTACAGGACTTAGTCTATCTCAGGAGCCTCTGAATATTTTCCACAACAGTAAACTATGCTTTCTGATTGTTATATTAGTAAAGCAAATTTGAATAAACAGATCAGTGAGTCTCCAGAATTTTCACACTTGTTAAGGCATTTAAATGTTAAATAAAGCTCTGTTGACTCCCCATATTTGTGTGTCAGCCGCCTCGGTGGCTAAGAAAAATGACTCAACTTTCCTAAGAATATGTTATATATGAAGCAGATCTGAACATGACTTAATTTTTAATTGAAATATTGTAGCACTCAGGTTATTTATGTGTTGGATTAAATGTCAGGCACATCCTTAATTTGCTAAATCAGCTTTCACATCTGTAATTGAAGTAATTTCCTTGATAATGTATCTTTAAAGTAAGGGAATACTTAGATTTAATTAAAAAGAGAATGTCAGTTGCTGAGTATGTCTTCTCAGAAAATGTCTCCTTGCATATATACTGAATCAAATAATCAGCTCCTTGCATATATACTGAATCAAATAATCAGCTCAGTAAAACCTTACAGTTGGAGAACATAGTCATAATTTTAAAATGATTGTAATTGTGCAATTAAGCAATGGTACTTCATAATATTTTCCCTGATAGGAGAAATAGGCTTACTAACATCAACAGAGTCTCTGGCTCCAGTCTGTTATTATTATTATTTCTTTTCAAACAGTTTCAATGTATTCCAGGCTGGCCTTGAACTCACTATGTAGTCCAGGCTGGCCTCAGACTCACAGTGATCCTCCTGCCTCAGCCTCCCAAGTGTTGGGATTATAAACCTGTGCCACCATACCCAGCTATCTGGTCCTGTTCTATACTATGATTCTAGGGAACTTATCTAACAGATGTTTATTTCAGCTTATTTTGATCTTAGAAGGTAATTCATTAAGGGTAATATATTTAAAGGTAAATTTTAACACACAGGTTTTATTTTTTTGTTTCTGTTTGTTTTAATAACACTGTAGAAGAAAATTTGAGTTTCTCTGTTCTTCTCTTGGCCCTGCTAGCAGCTAGCTTTTTGAGTTCAGAAAAATTATTTTACCTTGGATACTTTAATTTATCAAATGTGAGGTTTGATCCATAATATTTGGTCTAGTTCTAATATTCTTTAAGTACTTATTTACAAATAGTTTTGGGGATAAGAGTATAGCTCAGTGGCTGAGCACTTGGCTAGCATACACAAGGCTCTGGGTTTGATGACAAATATGGAAAAATAAAGATTACATTTTGCTTTCCAAAATTTTTATATATGCGTGTGTGTGTGTGTGTGTGTGTGTGGTGTGTATGATATTTTATATCGTATATGTGATATGATGTATATGTATGATATATATATTATATGTATGGTATTTTATTTTACCATATTAAGTTCTAAAATTCAAAATGTTGGAACAGTGAAAAACTTTGAAATGTGCAGAGAGCACTCAGAGTCTGCTCTACAACAACCTTCTTGCCTTGAGCTATTTTGTAACTCCACGAGATAAAACAATGGCAGTAGTACAAGTGATCCTTGTCTGTAGAGATGCAGTTTGTACCAAAGGAGATACAATTGACCATTGCCTTTCCATAGTGACCTGTTTTACATTCATTTCAGCATTCCTAATTGCCTACACACACAGAGTTCTCTGAAAATCAACTTTGAATCAGTTCCAAGACACCTTGTTGGTTCCCTTATATATTAATAATTTAAAATAAGATCTTAGAGATGTGTTCATTTTATATTTGTATTAAAGGCCTTAATTTTAGTCTTTCAAAAATTATCCTTGGACTAGGGGTGTAATTCAGTAGAACACTTGCCTAGCATGGAGGAGATTCTGGGGTCAATCCACAGCACTGAAAAAAAATTATCCCTTAATCTACCTAAATAAATAGATGACTAACACTTTGAAGGTAAAATAACATGATGCATATTAAGCACTTGGCATGATACCTGAGACACAATGATAATGATTATTATTCATATTTAGTTCATTGACTAAAGGAGTTTTGATTTTAGTTAACAAATGTCTCTATACCTTATGGGTTAGAATTCAAAACAACATGAAAGATTTAGTTGAGAATGGTTTGAAGATCATTAAGATTATAGTAGACTTGACAAACTACATATATTGTGTATAAATATTGAAATATCTCACTTAAAAGCATTTTTTTATTTCATGTTAAACACATCCAAAATCCAGGAAGGGACTTGTAGATATCTGGCTGCCACCTGATGGACCTAGGGATGCAGAAGCTTCAGGAAACCCCCATAAACCAAACAGTGGGCTTTGGAGGGAACCAGGATTTCACTCCTCACAGTTCTGCCACTTACAGAAATGGCCTACTTGTTGAAGATTAATTAATGATATGACCATTGTCACTAAGGGGAAAATATAAGAAGAAAGGTCAAATGAAAGAGTTGAAATAAGGAAGTCAGGGGCTGGGGTATATATCTCAGGGGTAAAGTGTGTTCTCAGTATGCATAAGGCCCTGGGTTTGATCTCTAGTACTGAAAAAATTAAAAAATGAAAGTTAAAGCGGCAAAATGAATTTCCAATTGCCTTAATTTTTTAAAACCTTCTAGTCTATCAAACTATCAAAATAAGTAGACCTTGAAATGCAGAGAAGTGAATGTGTTTCCATACTAGCCGTTGAACAAAGCAACCTGAGCTGGCTAGGGTTAAAGATATAGTGTGGATAGAAGAAAGCATTCTTGATTTGAAGCTCATTGCACACTAGAACAGGTTTTCTAGAGACAAGCTTGCCTTCATCAGACTACTGAAAATAGGTTGCTTAGAAGATTAAGGGCAGAGTTAGCAATAGAAATGCCCACAAAGAAATTCTCTCCTGAAAATCACGATAAGGGAAAACAAAAGAAAGCAACAAATAAACAAATTCAACCCACATTTATGAAATACTATATTCCAAGTTTTAACCAGAAAATTCTTTGCCCTTGTGGACAGAGTGAGGACCAGAGCAGGAGAGGCAGATAGGAAATGAAATGGAGCAACAAATGATAGAATGTATTAGAAAACGACAGCTGCTATAGAGAGAAATAAAAACACGGTTCAGGAAAAGGTTAGAAGTTTGTAGTTTTAAGTGGCTTAGTAAGAGAGGTCACTTGAGGTGATATTTAAGCACAGATTTAAAGAAGGAGAAAGAGCAAGCCCCACGGGGAGGTGGGGCGGGGGGGAGAATGTTCCAGGTATGAGATCGCGAGGAAAGTAAACACTGATGTTTGAGGAATAACAAGGCCAGGTGGCCTTGGCAGAAGGAGCAAGGATAAGAAAAATGGACAAGGTCAGGAAGGTAAGGGGGAAGGAGGAAGACAAACTGTCATGGGCTCAGTGAGCCCTGTGACACTTTGGACATCACTCTCGAAAAGATAGGGGGTGACTGGAAAATTTTAAACAAGGGAGTGATCGGACCTAATTTAAATTTTAAATAGATCACTAGGAGGAGAAATGGGGGAGCCCACAGCAACTGCAATCAAACAATGAAAGGGTCAATAAGAAAATAAATGAAAGTTTATAGAGAAATAGAAGTCTACATCTAGCTCTTATGCTTCCCCAGCCCACTTTTTTTTTTTACTGCCAAATGCCATGTTGAAAAAAATCCTCCCCCAAATCTAGAGACAAACTGAACTGAGTTGGTTTGTTCACTTCTTTCTCTTTGAATGGAGGATTAGTAAAGGGAGTGAGATAAACAAATGAATAAGAGGCTCACTCTCTCAGGGGATACAAAGATTACAGGGCCATGCTCTGAATTAGCAGAAAGGATATGAAAGGTGAATAAATAGCTACCCTACGGTGTAGAAAGAGTCAAAAAACCACCTACAATGTGTCAGAGCACATTGAACACAAGGTCCAAAAAGAGCCACTCACATTTTAGCAAAAGCAACCACCTAGTAACTGCACGTATCCTATGGAGGTGGGAGAAGAAGAAGGAAGGTAACACGAGAGAGGAAAAGCTGCCTTACAGGAAAGCAGAGGTCAAGAATAGAAGCTGGGTGTGGTGATCTGCTCCTGTAATCTCAGCTATTCTGGATGCTGAGGCAGGGGAATTGCAAGTTTGACAGCAGCCTGGCCTCAAAACAACTTTAAAAAAGAAGAACAAAAAAGGATAAGGTTCACTAAAGGAAAATCATCCCCAGGTTCAAAACAATGTAATTACAAAACTAAATGTAAAAACTAGAAATAGCAGTGAACAGAACAGACACTATGAAGAAATGAATATTTACATAGAGAAAAGACTTTGGATAATCGGTGAATGCATCTACAGAATAAAAGGAATTTGAATAAAGCAATAAATGGAGCTAGAATTCCAAAACAGACCAACATGATCCAGCTAAAATAATTTCTCTCTGTGAAACAGGAACTTCATCTGATGATACAAAATTTGTCTTTAAAAATATCATTCTAAAGGATATTCTATAAAGGAGAAAACCTATTCCTCTAGGTTTAAAATAACACACTTTTTTCTAGGAAAGTCTAGTAGAGACTGTTCAAATCCAGTGTGGCTACTGAACTCAGTGATAGAAGAGTTCTTCAGGCATCCAGGCAGAAAAAGCAAACTACCATCAAGAGGAGAGACATAAAGCTGATGCTAAATTAAAAAAAAAAAAATTTTTTTGTGGTGCTGGGGACCAAACTCAGGGTCTGAGCACATGCTAGGCAAGCACTAGAGCACTGAGGTACGTCTTCAGTCCTATAGATGTCTTTATACTACATCAGCTTTTGAAGTCAAAAGACAATGAAGCCAAGTCCACAAACATGCTATTCAATGTGGAGTCTGCAGATTACTGGGAATAAAAAAAATTGGTATGACGTGAAGCTCATTGAAGTACAGAATGTCAGGCCTGATACCAGACCTACTGAGCCTGTATCTTCACAAGTGTTTAGGTAGTTACCATATTTATTGAAGTCTGAGTATCTGCAAGGCACTTATGAAGAGAAGACATTGCCAAGAAAATTATACAGCCGTTGCTATGTCATTCCGTCTATACAGTCACTTTCTGAAGTATGATGTTACTTAGGGAGTTAGCACTCATGAGATCTTTTGACTGCTTGGCAACAAACCTCAGATGTTTCAAAGAAGAATTCAGGAACAAAGAAGCAAGAAGCGAAAGTACAATGCTAACTCTGAACATCTCTAAGTCTAGAGCACTTTTATAGCAACATGATTATAAAAAATCACAGTCGAAGAAATGAATGGGAATGCAATAAACTCAGTGATGCAAAAATTATATAACTCATAAAGGAGAAGATGATAAGAATATATGAATCTTTCACAAAAGATAGTCCATAAATGCTAAAATTAAAATATTTTATATCTTAAAATAGTAGAATAGCCTAGTGCATCCAAGGCCTTGGGTTTGATTGCCAACACTGCAAACAAACAAATAAACAAATCTCTCAAGAAATCCAACCAACCAACCAAACAAACAAAAAATTCTGACAGTGCAGTGACTCTAATATTAAATTTTTGTTCACACCTGTGCCTTTTTCTTTAAGAAAATTAACTTTTCAGACATATATTTTAGGAAATGAGTTTTTCTGTGGCCAAGAGAAGTGTAAGTTCAACAGTTTCTTCAATATCACTTCCTTTTATTTTTCTTATACCAATTTCAAGAAAAGTTAACATTTTAATTACAATACTGTTTATATTTATCATTTTTACAAAAGTATTTTGTCTTTTTCTTTATCCACCCAATCTTTTACAGTATCTGTACACATACAAAAAAATTCACACCTGTATTAGTAGTGTTTAGAATAATGTTTACTGTTGAAAAAATAAGGGCATAAATTATTCATATTTTGTATTTTTTCCTTGCCTAAATTACTTTATGATGAGCATGTACAATTAAAAATAATATAGTAAAACGAACAAGGGAGGATATTGGTAGTAGTTCATCATAGGTGGCAAAAATAAAGTTGATCACTTTATGCTTTGTATATTTTTGTATATTTTTGTATTTTTATATATTTTCTATTTCAAACAAAATTAACTAAGCTTTATGTTAGAACTTCAAAGACGTTTTCTTGACCCCATTAATATATTTTCTGATTCTGCATACTTGGGCTTCAGTTCTATGGCCTTATCCAGAAGAATAGGTAGGCAGAAGTCAAGAACCAAATTATATCTTAAACAAACTGTGTTGGAAAGAGTCTTCCCCTCCTATGTTAGCTGAAACTCCCAAGAATACATTCAGGACAAAGATAAGTGACAAATCACTTTTCCCTATCCTCCATCTTCAGGTTTGCCTTGGCTTCGAAAAGAAGAAAATGGAATGAGGATAAAATTACTGTTCTTGACAAAATAAGGCCATAGACTTTATCTTGAGCATGCATAGCCAAGCAGACCAAAGAATTCCAAGCCTTAAACTTGGTCTGATGTGGTCCCTATCTGTTAGTGCACTCAAATACAGGCAGACACAAACTGCCTCTCTCTCAGGAAGAGGCATTCGTCACCATAGGCATTACATAATCCCCAGAAAAGTTTTTAAAGGACAGTGACCAGCACTCTGTTGGTGGCAACAGAGACAGAAGGTAACAAGGCAACACGCAAGGGATAATCAAAAGATAAGGTGAGGTTGAGAGACAATGGTGGAGTAGTAAGGGGAAGCAAAATTCAGCCTCTTTGTGATCTAGAGTCCAGACACCTGGAAAATACCAAAATCATTAGGAACTATTTTGAGAACCTGTACTCTAATAAATTGGAGAATTCAGAAGAAATGGATAGATTTCTAGCATCATATGAATTACCAAAACTGAACCAAGAAGCTAGGAAAACCCTGAACAATCCAAAACAAGGCACTGAAATTGAAGAAGTAATTTTAAAAACTACCAACTAAGAAAGGCCTAGGTCCAAACTGTACAAGAACTTCAGAGAAAATCTAAAATCTTAAACTCTTTAATGTAATTGAAAGGGAAGGAGTACTTCCAAAGTTATCTCTGGAATCTAGCACTACCCTTCTTCCAAAACAGAAAAGGACACAACCAAATAAGAGAGCTATAAGCCAATCTCTTTAAAGAACACAGACACAAAAATTCTCAACAAGATACTGGCAAATAGAATGCAACAAATCATCAAAAAGATTATACATCATGACCAAGTAGGATTCATCACAGGGATGCAAGGATGGTTCACAATACGCAAATCAATAAATGTAATACATCACATAAACAGAAGGACAAAAATCACACAATCCACCAAAAGACTTCTAGAAGTAATAATCAAATTCAGTAGCATAGCAGGATGTAAAGTCGACACCCAAAAATCAATAGCATCCCTATTGACCAATAATAAACTCATCAAAAAAGAAATTAGGGAAATAATACCATTCACAATAGCTTCAAGAAAAATTAAATACTTAGTAATTGACTTAAACAAGGAAGTGAAAGACCTCTACATGGGAAACTACACTACTCTAAGAAAGGAGATCGAAGAGAATACCAGAAAATGGAAAGTTATCCCCCATTCTTGGATAGGCAGAACCAATATAGTCAAAATGCCCACACTTACAAAACTTATATACAGATTCATACAATCCCAATACCAACAATTCATATGGAACCAGAAAAGGCTTGAAATATCAAAAGCAGTCTTGGGGAAGAAGATCAAAGTAGGAGGCGTCACAATCCTGGATTTCAAATTATCTTACAAAGCTACAAAAAACCAGCATGGGCTACATAGTGAATTCAAGGCTAAATTACATAGCAAGACCCTGTCACAAAAAAACAAACAAAAACAAAACAAGCAAAACCCCCCTGCGTGGTATTGGCAAAAAACAGACATGTAGATCAATGGAACAGGGTAAAGGATGCAGAATAGACGATCCAAACTCATTCAGCTACCCTATCTTTGACAAAGGGGCCAAAAATTTACACTGGATGAAAGACAGTCTCTTTAACAAATGGTGCTGGGGAAACTGGCTATGGATATGCAGAAGACTGAATCTAGACCCATATCTCTCACCATCTACTAAACTAAAATAAAAATGGATCAAAGATCTAAATGTTAAAACAGAAACAATCTGCTGGATAATAGGTAAAATTCTTGAAGACAGAGTTGAAGGCAAGGACTTTCTGAACAGTGCCCCAATTTCACAAGAAATAATACCAAGAATCAACAAATGGGATTATATCAAATTTAAAAGTTTCTGCACAGCAATGGAAACCATTAAAAGAGTGAAGAGACAACCTACAGAATGGGAACATTTTTTTGCCAGCTATTCCTCTGACAGATAACATACCTAAAATATATAAGGAACTAACAAAAATTAGACCCCCAGATTTAAAGACCCAATCAAAAAATGGGCATCTGAAATGAACAGACAATCTTCAGATGCAGAAGTACAAATGGACAAAAAAATGCATGAAAAAATGCTCAACATATCTGGTCATTAGAGAAATGCAAATTAAAACAACACTGAGATTTCATCCTACGCCAGAAAGAATGGCCATCATTAAGAAATCAAATAAGAGCAAATGATGGTGAGACTTTGGGGAAAAAGGTACACTTTTATATTGTTCATGGGAATGTAAAATGGTACAACCACTGTGGAAATCAGTGTGAAGATTCCTCAAAACACTAAAACTAGAAATTCCATTTGATGGGGCTGGGAATTTAGCTCAGTGGTTAGAGTGCTTGCCTCAAGAGCACAAGGCCCCAAGTTCGATTCCTGATACCAAAAAGAAAAAAAAGAAAAAAAGAAAAAGAAATTCCATTTGACCCAGCTATTCTCCTTGTAGGTATCTTTCCAAAAGAGTTAAAGATATTATATTACAGCGATACATGCATATCCTTATTTATACCAGCACAATTCATGAAGCTAAATCTTGGAAGCATCCTGTATGTTTTTTCATAGATGAATGGATAAAGAAAATGTGATATTTATACATACACAATGGGGCACTATTTTGCTGTAAAGAAAGAGAAATTTGAGTCATTTGTAGGAAAATGGATACATCTCGAGACCATAATATTAAGTGAAATAATTCACACACAAGTTTAAATCCACATTGTTTCTCCTATATGAGAAACTCAACATCTAAATAAAAAGCAAAATAAAAGATAGATAAGAGAAAATAAGGAGAGAGAGCTTTTGCAAATCAGAAGGGGAACAAGAGATGGAGTGAGGGGTGAGGTGAAGAAGGGGATAAAGCTGAAATGAATTAAGATGTGTACATATATGTACAAACTCCCCATGTGGAATTTGATCAATATGTACTATAAATGCATACAAATAAAAGAAATACAAATTGAAAGAAAAAATATGGTGGATATTTAAATCTTAAAAATTTACAGTAAAAAACACATTGTCAATAATGATAGTATAAGTATGCTTGAAGGTAGCCTATTTTGAGGGAGATTAATGTGAATGTGTCTTTAAGGTAATAAATTTCTAAATTTGAATATTCACAGGCACAACAGTACAACTAAAGAAACTCACAAAGACTTCCAGAACTGCTTTGGGAAGTAGAAAGAGCAATGGCATAAGTGTGTTCAAAGCAAGGGGGAGCGTTCTGAGGGGGATTAATGGCAATGTATATTTTTTTTAAAGTTAAACATTTTCCAGACATTTTGATGAGAACCAGCAGAAATGAGATAGATTGCAGAAAAAGTCTCACAAATTACCACACGTGGAAGATTTCCTCAATGGAATATGGAAGAAGTGACAACAGGATAATTAGTAAAAGCTTTGAAATATTTGCAGGCAACAAGAAAATAGAAGAGTAACTGGAGATTAGAAAAAGAGCAAAAGAGAATGTCTCAAGGTAAAGTATGACTAAAATTAAAAGCTCAAGAGATGCATTAGGAAATAACATGAAATAGAAGAATTAATGAATGGGAAGATTAAAGTAATTAGAATTTTGGCCTGGAGAGAAAAGTATGAAAAAAAAAAAAAAAACAGAAAAGAGCTTGAGATGTAAAGTCTAACATGTTTGGTCATCTATAGAAAAAGTGGAGAGAAAAAAGAGAGACTAAATTGGAAGAAATAATGATTGAAGCTTTTCCAGAGCTATCAAAAGACTTAAATGGCTCAGTAAGTCTCCAGAAGTGAATAAGAACATAAATACAATCACATCTGTCAGAGTCTGTGGACCACAAGAAAGCAGGGTAGCCATGTTGATATCAGGAAAAGTAGGCTTTATGATAAAAAGCGTTACGGAATGAAGTGGGTCGCTTCAATATTTTATTTTCATTCATTAATTTTGAGATCAAGTCTCACTAAGTTACCCAGGCTGACCTCAAACTCACAATCTTCCTCCCTCAGCCTCCCACGTAGCTGTGTGAATATGCCCCACTAAGGTGGGCCGCTTCATAAGAATAAAGCATTCATTTCAAAAGAAGCATTCATTTAACATTTTGTCTGGAATTAATGATGTAGCTTGAAGATATGCAAATAAATAAATAAAAACCACAAGAAAAAATTCATAAATCATAACTGCAAAAATAAAACAAAACACACTTTCAGGAGATTATGGAGCAAAGACATTAAAATGTCAGGACAGAGAAATACAGAAGATTAGAAAACATGATTAACATATCTTGAACTAATAGGCAATTAAAGACCATTATTTGGAATAACCACGGTATGCACATTCTTTTCAAGAACACAATGCATGCGTGCGTGCGCGCGCGCGCACACACACACACACACACACACACACACACACACACACACAGTCAAAATGCTTGCATATACCCTGGAACAATATATGGTCATATTCACTGTGTAGGAGAATGTTCATAGCAGCATTATGTGTAAGATTACACATCTGGAAACAACTATCAACAATAGAATAGATAAACAAATTGGAGTAGATCCATAAAAGAAATATATATCATTCAAAATGAACTACAGTCAGACATGCCAACATGCCAACAAAAGCAAGACACATAAAAAGAAATATAGAACACTTCAATTTACATAAAATACAATAATAGATAAAATTCAACAGTTTTTTTTCTTTTTCTTTTTTTTTTTTGTGCTGGGGATTGAACTCAGAACGGTTTCATTTAAACTCTTAGAGATATAAAGAAAGCCACAAAAGTGATTTTCATAAAAGTAAGCATGTCAGGATGCTGAATACCTATGGAAAGAGGGAAGGGGTTGTAATTAGAAAAAATACCACGGGGGAAGGGCTTCTGTAAAAATAGCAATTTTCTTTGTTTTTTGTTTTGTTTTTGTTTTTGTTTTTTGAGACAAGCTTTCTCACTACATATTCCAGGCTGGTCTTGAACTCACTATGAAGGGTAGGTTGGCCTTGAACTCACAGAGACTCTCCTGCCTCAGGCTCCTGAGTGCTGGGATTACAGGTATCCACCACCATGCCCAGATGCACTTTTTTATTTCTTAATGGGAATGGTGGTTATTATTCATAAGAATTTATGGAATTGCTGTATGCACTGAATAAAAGTTTCTGTATGTATTTTATGTTTATACAAGCTGAAATTTTTTTGCAGGAAATATGTGAACTATTTTTCATTTATCCTAAAGTATTGTCTAAGAAATTTCTCCTAAAGTATAGCCTGACCTAATATCACCATACTCCATATTTACAAGGGTTCTTTCTCCCTCTAATTTGCAATGTGCCTTCTTCTATTGAATACTAAATTGAATATGCAACAGATCAAAGCCTGGATTTTCTATTCTATTCCACTGGCCTGTCTATTCGTGCACTGATACCATGGTTTAATTAGAGAAGATTTGAAGCCTAAATCCCCAGCAACTATTGACAATTTACACCAGATCATTTCTTGTTGTTGAGAGTTGTTCTGGTAAATGCAGGATGTTTCACATGATCCTGGGTCTCGCCCGCTAGGTTTCAACGATGCTCCCTACTTCTATGCCTATTCTTAGAAATGACAATGAAAAATATTTCCAAATACTGCTGAAGGTCCTGTGAGTAGCAAAAGAACGCCCAGTTGAGAATCATTCCTTTGGAGCATATTTTAATATTTGGCAATGTTATCTACCCTCATCACTCTACTTTGCTTCCTTGTTTGTTTGATTCTCTTGAATGCATTTTATAATCATAAAAGAAAATATGATAGTACTTTTATTGGGATTGCATTAAATTTGTGCAATAATGAAAGGACAAGTTCTTCATGATGTTGCAGCTTCCTATCCAAAAAAAGGAGCATTTATATTTATTTAAATTTACCTCTGAAACTTTCAAGGATATATTATACTTTTTCTCTTATCAACTTTGGATATTTAGTGATAGACCAACATATGAAAACTATTGACTTGGTCTTTTCATTTTGTAGCCCAATATTTCATTACTTTTTAAAATAACTTTCTATTCATCATGTAGGGGTTTCAAGTTACACATATCATCTATAAGTAGCACCATCCAATAGCAGAAATGTTCAATATCTGCACTTTCCTGTGTGGTGGCCCTTACTTACATGCAGTTACTGAACATTTGGCCAAGTGGCTAGTGTGTCTGAGTACTAACTTTTAAATATTCTTGAATCAAAAATTAAACTTAAATTTAATAACTACATGTAGATATTGGCTACCATTATTGGACAAAGAGTTCTATCCCTTATGCTTTTGATTCCTAACTCTAACGCATTTGCTTCAGCTAACAATTCCTGATAATTCTAAAGAGGAGTGGTGACCTACAAGCATCATTAGATTGTTTCTAACTTCTATGGAAAGCTTCTAATGTTATCTTTTATTAAATAAGATAAATACTGATACAGTGCGTATTTCATGTTAAGGAAGTATCTATAAACTAATATTTGATTATTTTGAGAGAGAATATGTGTTAAATTTGTCAAATGTCTTTTTAGGCAGTATTTCTTTTTTTTTTAATATTGCTTTTGGCTTTTTTGTTTGTTTGGGTTTTTTTGGTGCTGGGGATTGAACTCAGGACCTTTTGCGTGCAAGGCAAGCACTCTAACCACTGAGCTAAATCTCCAGCCCTCAAATGTCTTTTTATATTCACAGAGATGACTATCTCATTTTCCCTTCAAGCCTTACAAACATGACACATTAAATTCTGGATCTTTTAGGAGTGAGCCAACCTTGTATTCCTGAAAGAAACCATATATATTTTAGGGGGCCTAAGGAGTCCCCAGAGGAAGAAATAGGAACCACAGCTTGTGTGGGGAGGTTCTTGCCTCATTGCTGCAGAAAAGAATTTCAGGACACATCAGTGAGAGGCATCAACAGATTTATCAGACAAAATTAGAAAGTATACCCAGCAAAAAAAGTGTTGACGCTGAAGGAGGGAAGTGCACCGTGTTCTGAGGCTGGGGTATTTTTGTAGCCTTGGGTTGTCTTCTAGACTGATGGTCTGGAATGTTTATTGTCTGAGTTATTTATCATTTACCACACATCTCTTTCCTGCCAGTCAGGTGGCTCAAGCAAAACCTGGCTTTGTGAACTAGATTAAAACGCAAACTATTTGCATGTGTTTGAAGTTTGGAGCTCTGATACCCAATTACTAGTTTCTTTGAAAGTGGAACTTTTTGTAATTTATGGATTCTAGTAGTGGAAGAAAAATACAGGCTAAATTTATGGACTAATTTTATCTTAAGTCTTTAGAGATTTAGGACTAAAGAGCCTGGAAGGTAAACAGAACTGGGGTGAAAAGGGCTGTGTAACCTTGGGTAACTTTGATTGTGTTTTGAAGCGGCAGCTTTCTTAAACTCACAATTTTAAAATTATAATTTCCTTGTCCCCTTTCTAACTATCTGTATTTCTTCTGTTCCACCTCAGCTGAAAGCATTGCCTTATGGACCCCTGCTATGGGCGTGATTGAGAATATGAGCTAGTACTCTCTCTCTCTCCCCCCTCCCTCCCTCCCTCTCCTTTTTATCCCATTTAAGACCAGTGAGAAAATCAAAATCAACAAGCTTGTTCTACTGTTTACGTGGTGTCTTAATTCTTTTCCATTTAACTAATTGTGCTGCTAACAGCGTGATACATTTTTCCTTGTACTTTGTGTGTATGTGTGTGTGTGTGTGTCTGTGTGTTAGTGAAGATTAGATGCAAAGCCTTGCACATGCTAGATAAATACTGTACCACTGAACTATATCTGCAGCCCTTTTTAAATTTTATTTTGAGATGGCGCCTCACTAAGTTGCCAAGGCTGGCCTCGTACTTGTGATTCTTGTACCTCAGCCTACCGAACAGCTGGAATTACAAGAGTGCAACACCATACCCAGCTCATTGTGATGCTGATTTGCATTTCCCTGATGATTAGAGATTCTGAACATTTTATTTATATACTTGTTGGACGTGTACATACTCTCTTTTGAGAAATGCTATATATATGTTATTTGAGTGGATTTTTTTGTGTGGAGTTTTTGTTTCTTAGTTTTTGTATGTTTGCTTTTTGCTGTTGAGTTGTTTTAGTTCCTTACATAGCCTGGAAATTAATGCCTTGTCTGATTAATAGTTTGCAAATTTTTTTCTATTCTCTAGGTTGTGTCTGTTGACTGTTTCCTTTGCTGTACAGAGCTTTTCAGTTCAAGGTAATCACATTTGTCAATGTTTTTGTTGTCTGTGCTTTTGGGGTTGTGTAAAAAAATCAACCGTGGTGGTGAACACCCAGAATTCCAGCTACTTGGGAGGTTGAGGCAAGAGGATCAACCAAGTTCAAAACCATTTTGTGCAACTTAGTAAGATCCTGTCTCAGAAAGAAAGAAAGAGAGAAGGAAAGAAAGAAGAGAAATAAAGAGAAAGGAAGGAAGGAAGGAAGGGAGGGAGGAAGAAAGAAAGAGAAAGAAAGAAAGAAAGAAAGAAAGAAAGAAAGAAAGAAAGAAAGAAAGAAAGAAAGAAAGAAAGAAAGAAAGAAAGAAAGAAAGACTGGAGATGTAGCTCACTGGCAGAGTGCTTACCTAGCATGTGTGGGCCCCTGGATTCAATCCCAGCACCACTGCCCCCCCAGAAAAAAACCTTTGCCCATTCCAATGTTCTGAATCATTTCCCCTGTTTTCTTATACTAGTTTCATAGTTGTATGCCTTTTTTCTTTGATCCACTTTTAGTTGGTTTTTGTGTAAGATGAGAGAGAGATGACTAGTTTCTTTTTCTGCACATGGATATTCAATTTTCCCAGCATAATCAATCAAGGAGACTTTCATTTCTACATTGTGTATTCTTGTTGCTGTTGTCAAAAATTAACTGCTATAAATGTGTAGATTTATTTCTGGGTTCTCTGTTCTGTTACATTGTTCTGTGTGTTTGTTTTTACATCAATATGATGCTGTTTGGTTACTAGAACTTTGTAGTATGTTTTGAAGTCACATATTGTAATGCCTCAAGCCATCTTCTGTTCACTCAGGATTACAGTGGCTATTCAGGGTCCTTTGCAGCTACCTAGAAATTTCAAAAGTATTTTTTCTTTCTGTGAAGCATATCTTTGGTATTTTGACAAGAATTGTATTGAATCTGCAGATGTCTTTGGATACAATGGACATTTAATAATACTAATACTTCCAAACATGAACATAAGATGTCTTTACCTATATTTTTATCATCTTCAACTTCTTTAATCAATGCTTTGTTATTTTCTATTTTGTTTTGTTTTGTTTTTGTTTTGAGACAGGGTCTCATTTTGTATCCCAGACTGGCAATGAACTCACAATCTTTCTGCCTCAGACTTCCAAGTACTGGATTACAGGCATGTACCATCACACTGATCTTGTTATTTTTACTGTTGAGTGCATTCACTTCCTTGGCTAAATTTATTACTGGGTATTTTATTTATTTTTCATAGTTATTGAGAATGATTGTTTTCTTCTTAGCAATTTCATTATTTTTTTTATTATTGTATTATTGCATAAAAAAGTTACTGACGTTTGAATGCTGATTTTGTAGCCTGTAACTTTACTGAATTTGTCATTTCTCACAGGTTTTTTTTTTTTTTGGTGGAATCTTTAGGATTTTCCATATATAAAATCCTGTCATCTATGAATCAATAATTTAACTTCCTCTTTTCTTATTTGGATGCCTTTTTTTCTTTTTCTTGCCTTATTGTCCTCACTCAGATTTCCAATGCTATATTGAATAAGAGTAATGGAAACAGACTTGTTCCTGATTTTATAACAAACAATTTCAGATGTTCTCTATTAAATGTAATGTTGGCTGTGGTTTTGTCACACATGGCCTGTATTGTGTTGATGTACACTGCTTCCATACCCAATTTGTTGAGAAATTTTTATTATGAATGGATGCTGAATTTTATCTAATGCTTTTTTTTTTGGCATCTATTGAGATTGTAAGTTTTTTATCCTCATTCGGTTGATCTATTTATTGCATATGTTGAAACATCCTTGAATCCCTGCATTAAATTCCACTTAATAATGGTGTGTAATCATTTTGTCATGTCATTGGATTTTATTTGCTTGCCTCTTATTTTGTTAAAAAAATTTTGTTAAGTGTGATGGTATATGTGTGTAATCTCAGCACTTGGGAGGCTGAGACAAAGATCGCCTGGAGTTTGAGGCCAGCTTGGGGTATACAGTGAGTTCAAGGCCAGCCTGAGCTACATGGTTAGACCATGGCTCAAAACAAAACAAAACAAAACCCAAAATACCAGAATTGGTCTGTAGTATTCTTTTTTGTTGTAATTTGTCTGCTTTTGACATCAGGGTATATTAGTTAGCTTTCCTGTTCTGAGACAATACTCAACACTCACAGTTCAAAGGAGGAAAGTTTTAATTTAGCTCACAGTTTCAGGAGATTCAGGCTCCAAGGCAGACACATCAAGGCAGAAGGGTGTGGTGGACAAAGCTGCTTAGTTCATGGTGGCAGGGAATCAGAGCAGTGGAACAATGACAGAGAGAAACTGGTGAGGAAACAGACCTAGACCCCAACGGCACGCCTCCATGACCCCTGATACATCCAGGCATGTGCTCCACCAATCCCCTGGGTGGATCCCAAATTCAGTCAAGATGCCAAACAGGATAATGCTGGCTTCTCAGAATGAGTTTGGATGAGTTACTTCTCTTTCAATACTTTAGAATAGTTTGAGAAGAATTGGTATTACTTCTTTAAGGATTTGGTAAATTTTAGCAGTGAAGCCATCTAATCCTTGGACTTTTCTTTCTTGGGAGATTTTTTTTATTACTGATTCAATTTCAGTATTTGATTTTGGTCTCCAGTTTTCCTATGACCTCATGGTTCAATTTTGGTTAGTTATATGTCCAGGAACATACCCATTTCTTCTAGGTTTTCCATTTTGTTGGTGTGTAGTTGTCCATAATAGTAAGTAATGATCCTTTGCATTTGTGTGGTATCATTTATAATGTCTTTTTTTGTGTGCATGTTACTGGAGATCAAACATGGGGCCTCAAGCCTGTTAGACAAGCACTATACCGCTGGCTTACATCCCCAGGCCTTTTTACTTTATGTTTAAAAATTAAAACAGAATCTTGCTGAGTTGTCCAGGCTGACCTTGATCTTGTAACATGTCTGCCTCAGCTTCTCAAATAGCTGGGATTAGAGGTGTGCACCCCCATACCCAATGTAATGTTTTTTTAAAAAAAAAAAATCTCTGGTTTTATTTAGATCTTCTCTTGTTTATCTTAGTTTACCTAGCTGAAGGTCTGTCACTTTTGCCTTTCAAAAAAACCAACTCTTCATTGCATTGATCTTTTGTATTGCTTTTTCTAATCTCTACCTTGTTTACTTCTACTCTGCTCTTTGTTATTTCCTTATACTGATTTTGAGTTTACTTTGTTCTTTTACTTATTTATTTTTGGGGGGTGCTAGGGCTCAAATCCAGAGCCTCACCGAACTGTCATCCCAGTTCTCTAGTTCCTTGAATTTCATCATTAAATTGTTCACTTGAGATCTTTCTGGTCTTTTTTGCTTTTGTTTTTTTGTTTTTTTAGTGTAGGTACTTATTGCTATAAACTTCCCTCCTCTTACTTTTTCTCTACTTCATAAGTTTTCATATGTTGTGTTTTCATTTTCATTTCTCTCAAGAAATTTTAGAATTTCCCTTAGATTTCTTCATTGAACCCTACCGATCATTCAAGAGAATGTTGCTCAATTTCCGCGTATTTGTACAACTTCTAAAGCTTCTCTTGTTAAATTCTAGTTTTATTCCATTTGGTCAAGAGAAGTTACATACTATGATTTCAGTTTTCTTGAGTTTGCCGAGATTTGTCTTGTTTCTCAATATTGATATCCATATATCTGGCAGATCAGCCATGCTTATCAACTGCATAGGGTGGGTTTCATAGTAAAATAGTTTGTCTGGGCGCTATGTCCCAGGGTGTCAGTTGGGTAAGTTGTGTCGGCATTCATTCTAGGTGGGCACTTTAGTATCGTGTTCATGCAGCTTCCTTAGCTGAAATTAGTGGCTGTGTCTGTGGGTGTCTCAACAGCCCGTGTGACGACTGCCCAGCTAGCTGGGATGTAGTGCTCTCATGTAGGTAGTTTCACTAGCAGTTCCGGGCCTCATGTGCCTCTCTGGGCTGTGGGGTGCCCATCCCTACTGCAGGCCGCAAAGGGCAGCGCTGAGCGAGTGGCCCAAGTGGATGAGGTGCACGGGTCCAGGAGTGGTACAAGAGTTCTGTCAGAGCCTCAGGGCCGCATGGGAGCTGGGTCACACCAGCGAGCCCAGACGATGGGCCCGTTCGTGCCAGGACTTTGATGTGATTTTTCCTGGTCTGGGGACTGACACGCTCAGGGAGGGTTGTCCAGCTGCTTGCTGGGGACTTAGCAGGCCAACCTTGTGAAAGCAAGCTGCTCAACTGCTCCCTGGGTCTGCCCAGTCCCTGGGCAAGCCTGCCTGGCTGCTTTCCGGAGGCCTCAGCAGGCCAAATCTCTTGGATAGGGTGCTCGCTGCTTTCCAGTGTCATGGGTGGGTAGGTAGGGCTACCTATCTCCTTCACAGGGATTCTGGGGGCAGGACAGCTCAGTGGCAACCCAGCTAGCTCCCAGGACAGTGGGAGGGTATGTGAGGTCACCTGGTTGCTTTCTCGGGACCTCAAAGTGCTGAGCCGCTCAGAGGTGACTGCCTGGCTGCAGTCCAGGGCCCAGGTTGGCTGGCCAGAGCCACCTGTTTCCTGGGTCCTCTGCAGGCTGAAGTGCTCTGGCTGAGCTGCCCAGGTGCTTTCCTAGGGCGATGGCAACATTTGTGGAACCACAGCTGGCAGGGTCCCAGCTGGGGTGGGGGGCACTCAAGGTGGCACTATGGGAGCTAAGCACACAGCATCTACCACCTCATCTCTCGAGATCAACCTTGAACCAAGCCTGGACAGAGGTTGGTTACAATGTGGGGTTGGGCTTTTTCCAGGACAGTGCTTCATTGGGTTAACCCCAAAGCTCTCCAAAGTGCTGTCAGGGCCCACGAGGGCTGCAGGCTTCTCCGGCAGCAAATGCTTCAGATGTCAGGGCACATGTGGGAAACACAGGGCTTCTTTCTTAACCTTTGCATACTGCAGAAAGTCGCAAAGTCTCTCTTGGTTCAAGGTTGATCTTCAGAGATAGGGTAGTAGATGCTGTGTGCTCACTTCCCTTCCCCAGAAAGCTGTCATGTGTCTCATGCTTTACAGTGTCTGCCGCATCCCCAGCGCACTCGGGTGCTCTGCCTCAAACACTCCAGTGTAACAGCAATTGTTTTTTCTTTGTTTTGTCCTTTGTTGTAGAAGGAAGCCTGTTAGGTACTTCCAGTCAGCCACTTTACTGATACTATTTTCTTAAATTCTAATCATCATATTTGTTTTATATAAAGAATATTCCTTGCATATAGAGAGAATTAAGTGACTTGTATTACATCACATGAATAGTAAAATAGAGCACTACTGTGTTTTTTAGGAATTAAATGCACATGCATATTAAACATATCACATTATATAAGGACAGTCTTACTTATTTTACATTTGTTTGTTTTTTGTAATAGCTAAGTCTTGGAAACAACCTAAATGCCCAACAACTGATGAATGGCTAAAAAAGATGTGGTTTTTCTACACAATGGAGTACTACACCGCTATAAAAAAGGATAAACTAGAGTCATTTGTATATAAATGGATGTTCCTGGAGAACATACTATTAAGTGAAATAAATCAGACACTTATTAGTACACATCGAA